>JAXIVJ010006265.1:0-60000 GCA_036785665.1 Chirona hameri
GGGAGGGGACGGAAGATAAAGAGGTTCCGATAAGAAATACAATAACGAAAATTGTAGGGTGGGAGAGGTTGTCATGTGGGGAGCTCTGTTTTGTAAAAATTGCTTGACCCTATAGGTTAATATCTCCAAGGTCAAATGAGGTCAAATATGCTAAAATTGATTGTTATGCGCTCCTTTGGCTTGACATTGCTCGGAAACGCAGTGATTGCGTGTATATGTATATACCCCAAAATGGGCTTAAATGATTTGTTGGAAAGTCTAATGATACAATTGTGATGATATAAGTTGCATTTGATCTCACGCCATTTGCATACCAGTAAGGCGCCGTAGTTGGCGATGAACGAGCGAGCGCGTAGGAAATGTATGGTGAATTTCAACTCGATCGGGCAAGTAGTTTCTGAGATACAAAAAAAAAATGGTGAGCCCCTGACTTGTGGAAAAGTGGCGGCTGAGAGGTCCCTTAACTACACACCAAAATTTTGAACACAATCGGCTCAGGGCGTTCCTGAGATATAGAATAGGGGTGTGCACGTAGCGCACGTGCAGGGGCACCCCAACCCTGTCTTGTGGGAAAGTGGCAACTGAGAGGTCCCCAACCACACACTAAATTTGAACACAATCGGCTCAGTCGTTCCTGAGATATAGAAGTATGGGTGTGCACGTGCGCACGTGCAGATGCATCCCATCCCTGGACTTGTGGGAAAGTGGCGGCTGAGGGTCTCTAACCACACATCAAATTTGCACACAATCTGCCCAGCCGTTGCAGAGTTTTTGCGAGAAAACAATTTTCAACACCCTCACGCGTGCACGCGCCACGGGCAGTGGTAGTCAGTAGTCATCCACGTGAGTCGGCACTGGTTTCAAACATGGTAGGTTGGATGGGGCTGCTCAGCAAAGAAGACCGCTTGTCAATCGGACGTGCGGTTGCAGAGATATGTAGCTTCTCAAAAGCGTCGCCAGACGCCACGGGCCGGGTCGGGTCGGGCCAGGTTGGGCATATTCAGATTTTCCCTTACACCACGGAAGGACGAGCGAGCGCTTCGCGGTCGCTCGTAACAAAACAATTAATAAATAGAGCACAGCGAAGGAAAACTTCCAAATGATAGTCACGTTAGGCATAAAATAGCATTTAAAATCCAGCAATACAACATATTATCCAAAATTACTTAGAAAGACTATATAGGTACCTGCATGCAGCAAAGTATATTTGTTGATGATTGTTGATTTACTTTCCATGTGAAGCTGGCGCTGATGCTCCGATGCTAAGTGAGAGCTGCAGATTGTCGTGCTCGCAGTGGTGCGGATGATATTTTCGGATGGGGGGCAAAAAAACAGGGGCCCTCGGCCAAAGGACCCCCTCTCACAGCCCAAAGGCCCCCCGCCAACAAATTTCGCGAAATGGTATGACCTGAGATTTAGGCAACTATATTTTGCAGGGCCCCTAAATGGTCGCAAAAAAAAACGTCGGACAGGGCCATGTTGAAGTCTCGGGCCTTCTTCAGGCCTCCTTAGGCCTACCAAAGCCCCCCCCCCCCCCCCAGGCCGACTGAGGGGCCTTCTGTCGACCTGTAGAGGTCCCCTGAGGCTGGCTGGGGGGCACCTTGGGCCCTCGGTCAACTTCTTGGAGGGCCCCTTTTACGAATTTATGGGGGGGGCAACATCATATGTTCCCCCCATACAACACATCACACACACACACACACACTTCTTGAGTGGGGGGGGGGGGTGGCAGCTGCCCCCCCCCCCCCCCCCCCCCCCCGCTTATCCGCCACCCCTGCGTAGGCGCGATTCTTTCTCTCATTTCGTTGCTGTTGATCCGGACATCCAGTTACTGTATAATGTGGTGTATACGTGCAGAATGTACAGCGATCTTTCCGTAGCCAATCAGCAACGGATTGATACTTGGATGTTGGATAGCTGGGATAGTTCATGAACAGCTCGCGTTGCACTCAGTCATCTGTAAACTGTTTGTGAAAATCAAACAGATAATAAAACCTATGTTAATTCTATGGTGTTTAACTATTTTCAATTTTGCACATCATTTTTCGTGTTTTTTTTCCTGAGTCCCTTTCACTACCCCCTCCCCCCGGCCCGCCGGCTCAATTGCAACCCCAACGAAAAAACAAAAAGTTCCGCCTCTCAGAGTACTATGTGTCCAAGTAGAGTAATTTGAGTAGTGCTTGTCCAAATGGACAAAACCTACCAGCTCAAGTTTAAATATTAAATGTGATAGCCTTTTAAAACTTGTGACTTAACTTTAGACATATATATCTTTATACTGGATTCGGTGGATCCGCGACAAAATATTGAGGCGGATCTAGGCTATCGGTGGATCCTTCCGCAAACCTTCAACGCACTTACTACGCTATTGTATGTTTACGAACAAGATTCCTTTACTAATAAGATTTACCCACGAGGGAGAAACGACTCCCGGGGTGACGTCAGAGCATTGGGCATCAATATTTTGCAATATGGTCGCAAATAAATAAAGGCGTTTATGGCGCGGATATTTTTTTCTCTTCTATACACCGCCACCCATTAATAGGTGACCAGGAGTGCCCCCGCCCTCGATCCCAACGACGCACGACACCTTACGTTAACACCAGAGAACAAAAAATAAAATGGCGCGGCACTCCCAGCTAGGAAATGGAAACAAACATATATCATATGAGGAGAGGTAGTTAGGTGATATTAAAGAAGGCAGAAAGTAGTCATTGCTGAAAACAGCTCCAGCTACGTCCCAGGATACCAGATTAATTCACGGTGTTAGTAAAAGGGATATCAGTCACACAGGGCGGATGACAAATCCTGGTCTATTTTCAAGCGTTTCTTACTGATGCTTCGTCGACCCCACTCAGCTAAGCGTAGCTTGTTGCTGAGTAGGGATCCCAAAGCCAGCATCAATGCATGGGTATATACCTAATGATACCATGTAATACTATATAATATATGACATATAGTATAATATAGGTATCATATAGTAGGAAATGATAATGAATCGTGTGTGGATAATATATGACAGGAGAGGTGTTTATGATATATAGTACAAATATGAAATTCGATAATATTTCATATTGTTATTATGCAATGATTATGAAAGGCGAAGTTTGTTTTAAATCAGCTATCAATGCATAAGCAAGCGAAATCCGATGAGTTCAGAATTGTGTGATATTTTTTGGAATTTGCCCCGCCCAAACCACCAGTGCCCCCCCCCCCCCTCCCCCACCAAACCACCGTTCTGGATCCGCCAATGTAACATTGTACTATTCTTGTTGAGTGTTGCATATTATTAAATTGTTGTATGATTGTAACCACGTATATTATTACCAGTGAGGCGCCGTAGTCGGCGATGCACGAGCGAGCGCGAAGGACATCTATGGTGAATTTCAACTCGATCGGGCAAGTGGTTTCTGAGATACAACAAAGGGTGCGCACGTTCGCACGTGCAGAGGCACCCCACCCCTGACTTGTGGGAAAGAGGCGACTGAGAGGTCCCTAACCACACACGCAATTTGAACACAATCGGCTAAGCCGTTCCTAAGATATATAATAGGGGTGTGCACGTGCGCACGTGCAGATGCACCCCACCCCTGACTTGTGGGAAAGTGGCGGCTGAGGAGTCCCTAACCATACACCAAACTTACACACCCCTCACGCGGCACGCACCACGTGCAGTGGTAGTCACCCACATGAGTCGACTCTGGTCTCAAACAGAGTAGGGTGGATGGGGCTACTCAGTAAAGAAGCCCTCTTGGCAATCGTACGTTCGGTTGCAGAGATATGAGCTTCTCAAAAGCGTCGCCACGGGCCGGGCCGGGCCGGGCCGCTCATATTCAGATTTTTCCCATATACCACGGAAGGATGAGCGAGCGCTTCGTGCTCGCTCGTAATTACTGTCAAGTTGACCAGTAAAGGTGGCCGTCCACTGCGCACACACGCCTAACGACCTAACGGCCGAATTTCAGGACGCGCCGACGACGCGCCGACTACGCGCCGACTACGCGCGTAGTACCGGCCTAACGACCGAATTATGCACCGAATGTGAGACGCCATGTTTGACCAAAAGTGCATTAAAATGCGCAAGTTTGAGGTATTACTGAAGTTCAAAAACGTTTTAGGTTAATTATTTATGCGTACCACGGAAATGTTAGTAATATTTAACACTAAAGCACGTGCAATAAGGCGAATACAAATTATAAATGCCTCAAAGCTTTTAAGTTCTTGAGCCGGCACTAAGGTCACGTAAATAAGCAGAAATATAAACAAACCATTCAACGTTCTGTAAATTGGAGTATTAGGAGAAATAGGCGTGTACATTTGTGTTGCTGTGGTGCTGTGCATGTTTTGAATAATTTCAGCAAAAATAAAGTAGCGTTCTACTACGGAGAAGACAGCTTCCGAAGATTATCGTCATAAATAACATTGTTGTTCACTACAATACAAAGTTTGAAGCCCTGGAAACACCAATGCTATGGTAGGGTTGTGAAATTTACCTACTTCACAGCGCGAAATGATGTACTTCTCGTAAAATTTGCGATAAGATCTTCCAGGTGCAGCGTGCAGGTAAGCTTTCTTCACGCCTAACGACCGAAAAGTTCAGCATTTCCAACTTCTGCGCGCCTACTCAGCGCCGAATGACGCGCCGACAACGCGCCGAAAAAGTCAGCTGAACACGCCTAATCGCGCATTCAGTCGTTAGGCGACAAGTCAGCGCGCTTCCCATAGGCCCCCATGTTAAATTCAGCCGTTAAGGTCGCCGTCCACTGCACTCGCCTAATCGCCTAACGGCTGAATTTAGCATGGGGGCCTATGGGAAGCGCGCTGATTTGTCGCCTAACGACTGAATGCGCGATTAGGCGTGTTCAGCTGACTTTTTCGGCGCGTTGTCGGCGCGTCATTCGGCGCTGAGTAGGCGCGCAGAAGTTGGAAATGCTGAACTTTTCGGTCGTTAGGCGTGAAGAAAGCTTACCTGCACGCTGCACCTGAAAGATCCTATTGCAAATTTCACGAGAAGTACAGCATTTCGCGCTGTGAAGTAGGTAAATGGCACAACCTTACCATAGCATTGGTGTGTCCAGGGCTTCAGACTTCCTTTGTAGTGAACACCAAGGTTATTTATGGCGATAATGTTCGGAAGCTGTCCTCCCCGTAGTAGAACGCTACTTTATCTTTGCTGAAATTATTCAAACATGTGGCTACAGCAACACAAATGTATAGACCTATTTAGAACGCCTATTTATCCAAATTCTCCAATTTACAGAACGTTGAATGATTTGTTTATATTTCTGCTTGTATGTGACCTTGGTGCCGGCTCAGGAACTTTGATCCATTTTTAATTTGTATTCGCTTTATTGCACGTGCTTTAGCGTTAAATATTACTAACAGTTTCGTGGTACGCATAAATCATTAACATAAACACGATTTTTTAGTTCAGTAATACCTAAAACTTTTGCATTTTAATACACTTTTGGTCAGTCATGGCGTCTCACATTCGGCGCATAATTCGGTCGTTAGGCCGAATCTCATATCTCTGCAACCGCACGTCCGATTGACAAGCGGTCTTCTTTGCTGAGCAGCCCCATCCAACCTACCATGTTTGAAACCAGTGCCGACTCACGTGGGTGACTACTGACTACCACTGCCCGTGGCGCGTGCCGCGTGAGGGTGTTGAAAATTGTTTTCTCGCAAAAACTCTGCAACGGCTGGGCAGATTGTGTGCAAATTTGATGTGTGGTTAGAGACCCTCAGCCGCCACTTTCCCACAAGTCAGGGATGGGATGCATCTGCACGTGCGCACGTGCACACCCATATTCTATATCTCAGGAACGACTGAGCCGATTGTGTTCAAATTTAGTGTGTGGTTGGGGACCTCTCAGTTGCCACTTTCCCACAAGACAGGGTTGGGGTACCCCTGCACGTGCGCACGTGCACACCCCTATTCTATATCTCAGGAACGCCTGAGCCGATTGTGTTCAAAATTTGGTGTGTAGTTAAGGACCTCTCAGCCGCCACTTTTCCACAAGTCAGGGGCTCACCATTTTTTTTTTTGTATCTCAGAAACTACTTGCCCGATCGAGTTGAAATTCACCATACATTTCCTACGCGCTCGCTCGTTCATCGCCAACTACGGCGCCTTACTGGTATGCAAATGGCGTGAGATCAAATGCAACTTATATCATCACTATTGTATCATTAGACTTTCCAACAAATCATTTAAGCCCATTTTGGGGTATATACATATACACGCAATCACTGCGTTTCCGAGCAATGTCAAGCCAAGGAGCGCATAACAATCAAATTTTAGCATATTTGACCTCATTTGACCTTGGAGATATTAACCTATAGGGTCAAGCAATTTTTACAAAACAGAGCTCCCCACAGAACCTCTCCACCCTACAATTTTCGTTATTGTATTTCTTATCGGAACCTTTATCTTCCGTCCCCTCCCCCCTTCCTCCAGTGCATATAATTTTCCGAGGCCCTCCAGGGCGCGTGTTAATAAAAACCCTATACCTCTATACAGTTCTACCTTGCATCTCACGTTCCAAAAAAACATAGTAATGCACGTTAGTACACACTTCCTGCCTTTGAAACGAAGCTATGGATCAAATTACTGATTATCAATTAAACCGGGAATCACCCTCCGGTAAAGGCGGGATAACATCAGGACGTCATATGAGTCATATGAGAGCCATCAATACATCGGTGATTACGTGCAGAGATATGAGCCTTCGAGCTCGCTCGTCCTTCCGTGAAGTAGGGCAAAATAGGAATATGAGCGGCCGGGCCCGGCCCGTGACGATGCTTTTCAGAAGCTCATATCTCTGTAACCGCACGTCCGATTGACGAGAGGGCTTCTTTGCTGAGTAGCCCCATCCACCCTATATCCCTATTTGAGACCAGTACCGACTCACGTGGGTGACTATCATTGCGCGTGGCACGTGCCGCGTGAGGGGTGTTGAAAAGTGCTTTGTGGCAAAAACTCCGCAACGGCTTGGCCGATTGTGTGCAAATTTGGTGTGTGGTTAGGGACCTATCAGCCGCCGCCTTCCCAAAAGTCAGGGGTGGGGTTCCTCTGCACGTGCGGACGTGCACACCTCTATTCTATATCTCAGGAACGGTTGAGCCCATTGTGTTTAAATTTGGAGTGTGGTTAGGGACCCCTCCGCCGCTGCCTTCCCACAAGTCAGGGGTGGGATGTCTGCACGTGCACAAGTGCGCACCCCTTTTTGTATTTCAGAAACTACTTGCCCGATCGAGTTGAAATTTGGTGTGGTGTCAGGCAACAGTACTAGGAAAGCAGCACCCTTATGCGTGCGCACTGCGCATACCAACCTCACCATACATTTCCTTCGCGCTCGCTCGTTCATCGCCAACTACGGCGCCTTACTGGCTATTATTGTTATTGAAAAATCCTTAGGTGATTTTGCGCACCGTTCGCAGTATTTATTTACTTATGCATTTACTGGCAATGTTGGGGTTGTAATATTCATACTTGGGGTTGTAATTTGTGAGGATGCAGTTGAGCAACAACCCCGAAAGTATATAAAGTTCCACCCATGAGTACTCTTACTTGGATCCGAGATATGATCATCAATATATGATTAACAGATCTATTATGATCCACAATCCACCGTACACCGTACTTTGTCGTGAGATGTGTTTGGATCCTAGCTTCATTAGATTTGGGAAAAGGTCTTCTTGGACCGGATACCCTGTGTTTCTGGTGTCTATGGACAAGGGACATCTCTAGTTTATGGTCAAACAAAGCGTGATCACTGATCAGTGATCAGCCATGGCGGTTAGCCAGGCAGCACCTCATGCCCGGTATAAGCCCGTCGAGACCGTGTTCAGTCCTATCGCGGTCAGACTTTGTGGTTCTGGCAGCCCTCACAATTGCATTTCACTATTATATCTGAAGACCTCAAGGCAAGTCAAATGATAAGTTTTCTTAATCCGCGCCGTGCCGGTGTTCGGCGCCACCTTCGCCGTGCCGGGGGGGGGGGGGGGCGTCTGAATGTCCCTCTCTATCTCGGCTCCTATGGGGATTGGCGGAATCCAAAATCACTGTTCGATAGCTCGTCAAAATCATGTCGAAACTATTTTTGTCATTGTTTTGGCTCAGGTCAATATTGAGGTCACCAGAGGTCACGATGACATTTTTCTCCAAAAAGTTGTTCGTGAATAAATCATTATCGGTTGAACAAAGATCAGCCCTCACAATTTCATTTCACTATCATATCTGAAGACCTCAAGGCAAGTCAAATGATAAGTTTGCTTAACCCGCGCCGTGTTATTATTATTATTATTTTCAATTTTAACACCATCGTATTTGTCTCGTCAAGACGCTTTGAAACATATTAATGGTGACCGGGTTAGGTCAACTTCAAAATTTGACTTCAGGTCAAGGTCATTTGGTGGCCCAGGTAGATCATGTTGCATATGGGGCGACGCGACGCGACGAGAAAAACGGATTTCGCAGGTCTCTATCTTTATTCGATCAAGAGTTATTGGCAAAAGGTGCTGGTTATCTCAGATGACCTTGAAGGTCACTGAGCAACAATGGCACCTGAGTCATCAAGAATTAGCTAAAATAACATGATTATGAAATAATTGACCTGATCTAATGCATATTCTCCGAATAGAAAACATTTGTATATGTTCCCATTGCCTTATAATGGGGAAGTCACGACATTGACCTGACCTTAGGTCATCGATATAAAAAAAACTGAGATACAAGAATTGTAGGTACTTATGACCTTATGCAATCCTGTAAGTTTCAAATCTCTCCGACAAACACTATGGCTTCGGCACGACCACGAACATTTTTGGAGGTAAGATCACCTGAAGTGGCCTGGTGACCTGACCTGAGATGACCTGAGGTCAAAACTTTCACAAATTGTGGGTAATTGATGCCCAAAAAGATGTGTCAAATTTTGCGGCGCTGCGCGCCGCTGTTTTTCACTATCCTCTAAAAACATTAGGGGAACATCCAAACCTCCAAACGCGCCCCCCCCCCCCCCCCCCCTCCAGCACGGCGCGGGATAATCTGGTTAGAAATAGTTGGAGATAGTTGTTATATAACTACAGAAAGAAACGCTACACTTTTCTGTTTTCCATTATTGCTCGCTCGTGATAGGTGTGAGCCGGGCGCAGGCACGCTATCGGTTGGGTTGGTAGTATTTAAGCGACGAGCCGGGCTGGCTGATTCACAGTTGTGCCGTTCCTGGCATCGGCTAAGCGCTGTGCAGCAGCAGGCAGCCGGTCTGAGGATGTTCACAGCTCGCATCGTAGTTCTAATGGCTCTGGCCAGAACGTGGTGCAGTGCCTGCGATATGGCAGAGTCCAATGGCCACGAGTGGACCTATCAGGACATTGACGCCTGGAAGGACCTGGATGGATCGTTCTGCGGAGAAGAAGACCAACAACAGTCTCCGATTGATCTTTACAGCGCAGAGTGTGAGAACTCCAGGCAGCCCCAAGTGAGGAAGAATGCGGGAAAATGGAACGTGATTGTCAAGAATGACGGCAGAACGCTCAAGATGATGTTCGATTGTCAAAACGAGGTTGCTCCCAACGGCGCCGTTGGTCCGCTGACTCTCTTCTTCTCAGATCTCGACGCTGCAGATGCTGATATCGATCCTGAAAGTCTTGAGTACGATCTGGCGGAGGTGCATTTCCACTGGGGGGAGCAAGGTGAGGACGGATCCGAGCACGCCATTGAAGGTGAGAAGTTCCCCGCCGAGGCCCACTTGAAGTTCAAGCACAAGTCGTACGGCGACGTCTCATACGCAGAGGCACGATTGCAGGAGGGGGCACTTTACGCGGTGGGCATTCCACTCATCGTCAACGATGGCGACTCCGAAGACAACGATAATTCCGATGGCGACCTCAAATTCCCTACGTTCGGTCTTGAAGATAAAATAAAACGGGTACGAACGTTCAACACCGGCTTCGACCTTAAGATCAAAGTCAAACCACTGGAAAAGCTACTGGACAAGACGCTGACGTCCGTGTACAAATACATTGGCAGCCTGACTACGCCTCCGTGCACCCTGAAGCTACCCTGGCTGGTGTCAGCGGTGCCGGCTCGCATCACGCCCAAATTCCTGACCGAACTCAGGCAACTCAGGGACGAAACAGACCGCCGCATGAAGCGCAACTTCCGACCCATTCAGGAGCATACAGATGAGCTGCAGTTGTGTCTGCTGCATGAAGGAGACGGAGAGGGTCCTGACGGCTCTGACTTCGAAGGTTACTAGTACTACCCGGTTGTCTGAGCCATTGTGTATCTACGCCCCTGTGTTCTACCGATCCTGACTTGATCTGCCCATGATGACCATGTCGATGTACACCGTTTTTTTTTTGCACAACATACGGTTGTCTCTTGCTTGCTGTTCTGTATCTGACTGCATCACATTCGAGCATGGCGAATAAACCAGGTTGTTGGGACTCTCAACTAAATTTTTTATTGTGCTTGTGAACTTTATGTGTGCTTTAATTTAACATAGGACAATACATGAATGGGGTAAACAATACATATACATTTACTTCAAGGCAGTGTTTTAATGGAAAAATACTGAAGCCAACATCTGACCACCGATTGCTCTTGGAACGTTTGGCAGATTAGCTGCAGTGCAGTGGAACCAATCATATACGTATTTAATTTGATGTCCGTGAAGTTAGCGTCGGATTCGGATTCGAATTCAGCGTCGAGTAGCGATTCGCTTCAAAATCTGGTTACAGGTCAATTGGGGCACGCTGATCACGAAAATAACATTTATTTGGACATTAAAGGTCATCTTCAACGTCATTTTCAAGGTCAAAGGACGGGGCGCCTCAAAACGCCTTTAAGGGTTGCTCCAATTGCAAAAATAATGGTCTCAATCCATTCCCCGGGTCCATATCTAACCTCCGCATTGGCAACCTCACGCGTGCCTTATATCCTTGAGACCATACAAGGTTATCGAAGGACGGGGCGCCTCAAAACGCCCTTAACGGCTGTTCCAATTGCAAAAACAATGGTCTCAGTCGATTCCTCAGGTCCATATCTAACCTCTGCATTAGAAACCTCACGCGTGCCTCATATCCTTGAGACCATAAAAGGTTCTCAAATGACGGGGCGCCTCAAAACGCCTTTAAGGGTTGCTCCAATTGCAAAAATAATGGTCTCAATCGATTCCCCGGGTCAATATCTAACCTCCGCATTGGCAATCTAACGCGTGCCTTATATCCTTGAAACCATAAAAGGTTCTCAAAGGACGGGGCGCCTCAAAACGCCCTTAACGGCTGTTCCAATTGCAAAAACAATGATCTCAGTCGATTCCTCAGGTCCATATCTAACTTCCGCATTAGAAACCTCACGCGTGCCTCATATCCTTGATACCATAAAAGGTTCTCGAAGGACGGGGCGCCTCAAAACGCCATTAACGGTTGCTCCAATTGCAAAAATAATGGTCTCAATCGATTCCCCGGGTCCATATCTAACCTCTGCATTGGCAACCTCACGCGTGCCTTATATCCTTGAGACCATAAAAGGTTCTCAAAGGAGGGGGCGCCTCAAAACGCCTTTAAGAGTTCCTCCAATTGCAAAAATAATGGTCTCAATCGATTCCCCGGGTCCATATCTAACCTCCGCATTGTCAACCTCACGCGTGGCTCATATCCTTTAGACCATAAAAGGTTCTCAAAGGACGGGGCGCCTCAAAACGCCTTTAAGGGTTGCTTCAATTGCAAAAATAATGGTCTCAATCGTTTCCCCGGGTCCATATCTAACCTCCGCATTGGCAACCTCACACGTGCCTTATATCCTTGAGACCATACAAGGTTCTCAAAGGACGGGGCGCCTCAAAACGCCGTTAACGGCTGT
The DNA here is from genome assembly GCA_036785665.1 of Chirona hameri. NCBI lineage: Eukaryota > Metazoa > Arthropoda > Thecostraca > Balanomorpha > Balanidae > Chirona > Chirona hameri. The sequence goes on from JAXIVJ010006265.1 coordinate 11,870, forward strand.
TCCAATTGAGAAAAAAAACAAACAATGGTCTCAGTCGATTCCTCAGGTCCATATCTAACCTCCACATTAGAAACCTCACGCGTGCCTCATATCCTTGAGACTATAAAAGGTTCTCAAAGGACGGGGCGCCTCAAAACGCCTTTAAGGGTTTCTTCAATTAAACAAAATAATGGTCTCAATCGATTCCCCGGGTCCATATCTAACCCCCGCATTGGCAACCTCACGCGTGCCTTATATCCTTGAGACCATAAAAGGTTCTCAAAGGACGGGGCGCCTCAAAACGCCTTTAAGAGTTCCTCCAATTGCAAAAATAATGGTCTCAATCGATTCCCCGGGTCCATATCTAACCCCCGCATTGTCAACCTCACGCGTGGCTCATATCCTTTAGACCATAAAAGGTTCTCAAAGGACGGGGCGCCTCAAAACGCCCTTAATGGCTGTTCCAATTGCAAAAACAATGGTCTCAGTCGATTCCTCAGGTCCATATCTAACCTCTGCATTAGAAACCTTACGCGTGCCTCATATCCTTGAGACCATAAAAGGTTCTCAAAGGACGGGGCGCTTCAAAACGCCTTTAAGGGTTGCTCCAATTACAAAAATAATGGTCTCAGTCGATTCCCTGGATCCATATCTAACCTCCAAATTGGCAACCTCACGCGTGCCTTATATCCTTGAGACCATAAAAGGTTCTCAAAGGACGGGGCGCCTCAAAACGCCCTTAACGGTTGCTCCAATTGCAAACACAATGGTCTCAGTCGATTCCTCAGGTCCATATCTAACCTCCGCATTGGGAACCTCACACGTGCCTCATATCCTTGAGACCATAAAAGGCTCTCAAAGGACGGGGCGCCTCAAAACGCCTTTAAGGGTTGCTCCAATTGAAAAAAAATAATGGTATCAGTCGATTCCCCGGGTCCATATCTAACCTCCGCATTGGCAACCTCACGCGTGCCTTATATCCTTAAGGCCATAACAGGTTCTCAAAGGACGGGGCGCCACAAAACGCCCTTAACGGTTGCTCCAATTGCAAAAATAATGGTCTCAATCGATTCCCCGGGTCCATATCTAACCTCCGCATTGGCAATCTCACGCGTGCCTTATATCCTTCAGACTATAAAAGGTTCTCAAAGGACGGGGCGCCTCAAAACGCCTTTAAGGGTTGCTCCAATTGCAAAAATAATGGTATCAGTCGATTCCCCGGGTCCATATCTAACCTCCGCATTGGCAACCTCACGCGTGCCTTATATCCTTAAGACCATAACAGGTTCTCAAAGGACGGGGCGCCTCAAAACGCCTTTAACACGCGCCCTGGAGGGGGGGCGAAATCCGCCCACCCCTCCGGTTTTTCGAGGATAGCGTAAAACGGGGGCGCGCAGCGCCGCCGTTTTTTGTATACCTGTTTAGAAATGAACTTCCCGCATTATGTAAAATTCTTGGCCTCAGGTCATCTCAGGTCAGGTCACCAGACCAGGGCACGTGATGACCTCAACTCCAAAACGTTTGAAGTAGTACCACAGCCACAGTTTTACGCCGATCGGTTTCAATATTGCAGGACTTCATAAGTTCATAGATACCAACAATTTGTTAATCTCGGATTTCTAATATCGGTGACCTAAGGTCAGGTCAATTTTGTGACCGCCAACACGGTTTTATCAATAACTATCGACATAATGAAGATAGAGAAGGGAAAACGGTACCAATATGTTTGTATCGTCGAGACACGTCTCTCAATATGCAACATGACCAACTTGGGTCACCACTTGACCTTGACCCGAGGTCAAATTTCTCAGTTGACCTAACCAGGTCACCATGAATATGATTCGAAGCGCCTTGACAGGACACACGCGATGGCGTAAACATTATTGCTTTATCTTTATTAGGTAAAAGTTTATTAGGGGAAAACAGTTTTGAAAACAAAATCACCTTTTTGACATTCGATGACCTCTGGAGCCTAAACTATTGACCTGACCTCAAATCTGAGGACACCTACGTCGATTGCATTTTTCAATGACTTTCGATTGCTTTTTTCCGTTTGCTGCTAACTATCATAGTTCCCGAGATATTTGGGGGTGTTCAAACCGAAGTCTTGAAAACTTGAAAATCTGACCCTTGATGACCTCTGGTGACCTCAATATTGACCTGAAAAAAAAATAACGAAATACTTTCGAAAGAGCTTGTCTCGAGCTATCTAACAACGTTTCCCGCTTGTCGATACGTTGCGTGGTTTTCGAGATCATAGGGGGGGGGGGGGCGAAATCCGCCCCCCCCCCTCCAGGGCGTGTAATTATCAGAGGCCCTCCAGGGCGCGTGTTAAGGGTTGCTCCAATTGCAAACATAATGGTCTCAATCGATTCCCCGGGTCCATATCTAACCTCCGCATTGGCAATCTCACGCGTGCCTTATATCCTTGAGACCATAAAAGGTTATCAAAGGACGATAACCTTTTATGACCCGGGGAATCGATTGAGACTTTTATGGCCTCAAAACGCCTTTCAGGGTTGCTCCAATTGAAAAAAATGGTCTCAATCTATTTCCCGGGTCCATATCTAACCTCCGCATTGGCAATCTCACGCGTGCCTTATATCTTTGAGACCATAAAAGGTTCTCAAAGGACGGGGCGCCTCAAAACGCCTTTAAGAGTTGCTCCAATCGCAAAAATAATGGTCTCAATCGATTCTCCGGGTCCATATCTAACCTCCCCATTGGCAACCTCACGCGTGCCTTATATCCTTAAGACCATAAAAGGTTCTCAAAGGACGGGGCGCCTCAAAACGCCTTTAAGGGTTGCTCCAATTGCAAAAATAATGGTCTCAATCGATTCCCCGGGTCCATATCTAACCTCCGCATTGTCAACCTCACGCGTGCCTCATATCCTTGAGACCATAAAAGGTTATCGAAGGACGGGGCGCCTCAAAACGCCTTTAAGGGTTGCTTCAATTGCAAAAATAATGGTCTCAATCGATTCCCCAGGTCCTTATCTATCCTCCGCATTTGCAACCTCACGCGTGCCTTATATCCTTGAGACCATAAAAGGTTATCAAAGGACGGGGCGCCTCAAAACGCCTTTAAGGGTTTCTCTAATTGCAAACATAATGGTCTCAATCGATTCTCCGGGTCCATATCTAACCTCCCCATTGGCAACCTCACGCGTGCCTTATATCCTTAAGACCATAAAAGGTTCTCAAATGACGGGGCGCCTCAAAACGCCTTTAAGGGTTGCTCCAATTGCAAAAATAATGGTCTCAATTGATTCCCCGGGTCGGTATCTAACCTCCGCATTGGCAATCTCACGCGTGCCTTATATCCTTGAGACCATAAAAGGTTCTCAAAGGACGGGGCGCCTCAAAACGCCCTTAACGGCTGTTCCAATTGCAAAAACAATGGTCTCAGTCGATTCCTCAGGTCCATATCTAACCTCCGCATTAGAAACCTCACGCGTGCCTTATATCCTTGAGACCATAAAAGGTTATCAAAGGACGATAACAAACGACGATTATCAAAGGATGTCGCCGCTGCCGACAGTGTTCATTATAATCCGCGTGTAGGCCTGTCCCGCTGCTGCCGGCTCGGCGTCCCCTGGTTGTTGCTGCAGCAGCTTGTCCGTTACCGTCTTCAGGGTGTCGCTGCTCCGCTCGCTCTTGGTGCAATACTTTGTTAGGTACTGCACCAAAGCATGCTTTGACTGGCAGGGCTTGATGTCCATGTTGGCGCGCTGAAAGGCCATCCAGCGGCGCGGGAAAGCGTTGAGGATGGGGTCATTGTGGGCTGATGCAAATTTGAAGACCCCTGGCGCTCGTCCGGCACGAATCCAGACTCGGCACGTAGCTGTTGGGGAAAACCTGCCTTGCAGGTGAGCGTCCCCCTCTTCTTCTTCAGGCAGGTGGTGGTGCTGCAGGTGCGGGGCCGGTTGGTGGTGTTGATCAGCTGACTGAGGTCGTTGGCTGGGTCGTCAGACTCGCCGTAGCGGATCTGGCAGGGGTGTCGGCTGGCTGGTGTTGTGATGATGGTCAGGTTGGCCAGCTGCGGGTGGTTGGGCGATTCCTCCTGGTTGCGGAGGAGGTCCTCGGCTGGGAGGGAGGCCAGGTTCCAGGCGCTGATGTAATGGTCGTAGTAGGCGATAAGAGTCCGTTTCTTGTCCTCGCGCCCCTCAGACGGCAGCAGCTCCTCTACCTGGGGCACCGGACAGTCGTCCATCCACAGCAGACTGTGAGCGTGAACGCTGCCACGGTGCTGCCACTCGAAAATGAGCCAGTACGACTTAAGGTGACCCTCGCGGTTTATGACTTGGTCGATGAGCAGCTGGCAGCGGCGAACAAAGAAGGCGCTGATGAGGTGCGGGTTGCGCACCACGATGCCGTTCCGTTCGGCGTTGTCAACGATGCCGTCCTCTGCCGCCGCGCCCTCGTGTCGCATCATCAGCAGCTGCAGGTCGGGCCAGTGGATGTCGGCCGCGCTGGTGGTGAAGAAGAATGTTGGCATGCCGATCTCCTCTATGATGTCCAGCAACTCGGCCCGGCGCGCTCGCTTCCACTGGTGGGTGCCGCGCAGGGTGCTGCCGAAGTACAGCAGCTGGTGCTCCAGAGACCTGTTGCCGGCGGCCAGCAGTTGCCGCAGCTCCTCGGCCGGCATATCCCGCGCCTCCTCGTCCCTCCTGAGGAACACGCGGCCGGTCTGGGCCTCGCGCTTCCGCTGTAGCACGTTCCAAGCATAGTAGCGGAACCTTGGGTGGCGGGCGAAGCGACCGTCTTCCAGCGCCATCAGATGCGCCAGCCAGTCGCCATAGACCACCTCCTTCGTCCTGGACCGCTCCGGGTCCACGTGGGTGATGTCGGCGGACGCGTTGGGAAAGAGGGTGGAGAACGCCTGCGTGAACAGCCCGACGTGGCTATATTCATTTACTGACCGTTCGCCTCGGCGCGGCCACTCGAGCGGCGCGTCGGCGTTGTCCCCCAGCGCGTGGGCGATACGCTCGGCCTCGGTGGGCTGCGGCCGTGGCAGGTCCACTGCCGTAACGATGGTGGCTCCGTCTGGGTCCACCTCCCTGGCCGTGTCGCCGCCGGCCGCTTCTTCAGGCCGGTCCGCCTCAGCGTCGCCTTCATCTTCCAGCTCCGGCAAGCTGTCTGGCACCCCGTCCTCAGGCAGTGCAGCAATGTTCTGCTGGCTAATGGCGACATCCCTGTAATATGGATTATTGGCCTTCAGCCAGTGCAGCGCCTCCGCTACCCTCCGCCGCCGCACCTGGTAGTCGCGGTGGGTGTCGTTGCTCCCCCGCTTCCTGATCAGCAGCACCCCGGTGTCCGATGGGAATCCGGGCAGCTCGGTGGCGATGTTGTCCAGTTCTTGGGGGAAGGCGATGGCGTGGCTGGTGTACCCATACTGGCCTCCGCCCCGCAGCCGGCAGGCGTAGATGTTGGAAGCACCCTGCTGATCAACATCTCCTACAGGAAGCTGAGGTCGCGCAGTTCAGGAGGCACGGCATCTGGGATCATGCCGTTGCCCTCGGAGAACTTGGGTGGGGTAGTGTTCTTTCGCGACGGCAGCGGGCACAGCTTCCCGAGCTTGTCACTTTAGTACGCGCCAGGGGATCGATTTCATGACAGATGTTGCAGACCTGGAAGTGTTGCAGCCACATGCGGAACTTTATATACTTTTGGGGTTGTAGCTACAACTGCATCCTCAAAAACTACAACCCTAATCATGAATATTACAACCCCAACATTGTCAGTGAATGCCTACCCAAGTAAATAAATACTGTAAACGGTACGCAAAACCGAAGGATTTTTCAATAACAATCAAAACAAAACAATTCATAAATATATGAACACAGAAAAGGACAAACTTTAAAATGTTAGTAAAGTTTGTCATAAAATAACATTTAAAATCCAACAATAGGATAGGTAGTACAACATGTTATCCCAAAATTACTGAGAAAGACTATGTAGGTACCCAGGGGTGTAGGGTCATATTCAGTTGGGTCATAAACACTATAGAACAACACTACTTACTGACAAACGGGTAACATTTTTGTCAATTTCAGACACCCACAAAATGGCAATCTATAGGTGTTAACATAAAAACATGAGCAAAACAAGATTGAGTGTAGCATATTTTACATTAGGCTTAGTTCTGGATAGGTCACACATTTAACATTAGAATGCACCCTTACGCGGTTGGCCAAAGTTATATTACATTTTGAGCTAAAATATGTTGGTGAAATTGACACTTAATGAAGAACTTGAACAATATTATAAATATTTTGGTGTGTGAAGGACGTGAAGGCATACCAATCATCCTGAGCTGGAAAAAGACCACAAATAATCATAGACCCAAATCAAATGAGTTTAAATTTAGGATTACCACAACCTTCAATTTTTAGCCAGACAAACATTATTTTCACAAGATGTACCTGGCCATGGTGTTGAAAAGTAGAGGGCCACATCAGTAGTCATTTTAAAAGAGAATAGCCTAATCCAACATCAATCAAACAAAAACGCTTGTGAAAACAGCATAAATATTGAAAGCAATATACAAGGGCAAAATAAATACGTCCGTCAAGCTAGCAGCAGATTCATATTCGCGAATCTGCTGTTACCAGACAGACATTCGCCGGGCTCGAATATACTGCTACTGGCAGCAGATTCGGCGAATGTCTGTCAGCTGGCAGCATATTCGTGAACAACTTCCGCGGCCTTTTTGGCGCATCTTAGACGCGAGCAGCAGATTCAGATATTCGCCGGGCTCGAATATACTGCTACCAGCAGCAGATTCGGCGAATGTCTGTCAGCTAGCAGCATATTCGTGAACAACTTCTGCGGCATTTTTCGCGCATCATCTGAACGCCATTAGCAGATTCGCAACGTGATGTGTTTGAGTTGAGTTGTTCGGTGAGAGATGGGTACCTTCTAGGTAAGTAGGTATTGATCAACGTATTACTGACTTGAAGCAGTCAGTGAGTGACACCTCTAACCTCCTCCAAGTTACTCCAATTTGCAACTGTCCTATACTAATATACATAAAACAGACAGTTGCAAGGTGGAGCAACTTTGAGGAGGTTAGAGGTACCGCTGGAACAGGCCCATAATGGGGATCATTATGACCCGCTATTGGGCCAGTAAGGGCCACTTCTATGGGCCTGTTCCAGTGGTACCTCTAACCTCCTCAAAGTTGCTCCACCTTGCAACTGTCTGTGTTATGTAGATTAGTATAAGACAGTTGCAAGTTGGAGTAACTTGGAGGAAGTTAGAGGTGCCACTCACTGACTGCTTCAAGTCAGTAATACGTTGACAATACCTACTTACCTAGAAGGTACCCATCTCTCACCGAACAACTCAACTCAAACACATCACGTTGCGAATCTGCTGCTGGCGTTCAGATGATGCGCGAAAAATGCCGCGGAAGTTGTTCACGAATATGCTGCCAGCTGACAGACATTCGCCGAATCTGCTGCTGGTAGCAGTATATTCGAGCCCGGCGAATATCTGAATCTGCTGCTCGCGTCTAAGATGCGCCAAAAAGGCCGCGGAAGTTATTCACGAATATGCTGACAGACATTCGCCGAATCTGCTGCCAGTAGCAGTATATTCGAGCCCGGCGAATGTCTGTCTGGGAGCAGCAGATTCGCGAATATGAATCTGCTGCTAGCTTGACGGACGTATTTGACATAGCTGCGTCATATTTGTCTCTTTTATTAAGCTACATCAAATAAGCAGTAGATTGATATTGCCCAGTAGTATCAATCTATTGGGCAATCTACAATTTTGAGGCACGTAGCCTCAGAATTTCCTGAAACTTGGCAGGTACGTCCTCCTTGCCACGCTGAACACGAAAAACGTAAAATTAGTCTGGAACGCGGGCTACTTTCAGAGTTATATCGTTTTAGATATCTACAGTTTTGAGTCCCGTCGCCTCAGAATCGCCTGAAACTTGGCAGGTCGCCTCAGAATCGCCTCCTTGCCACGCTGAACACGAAAAACGTAAGATTAGCCTGGAACACGGGCTACTTTCAGAGTAATACATTTTTTAAGTTTTGAATGTCTGTCTTCCTTTATTTTGAAACGAATGCGCAGGAATTGGAAGCTTTCCGCGTCAAGTTAGCCAGATATTCAACTGACAGACATTCAAAACTTAAAACGTTATAACTTTAGAAGTAGCCCGTATTCTAGGATAATTATAAATTTTTCGTGTTTAGCGTGGCAAGGAGGACCTACCTGTCAAGTTTCAGGCAATTCTGAGGCGACGGGTCTCAATTATAGATTGGGCAATATCAATCAGCTGCTAATTTTACGTACGTCTTTTATTATTCCTAAAAGGCAGGGTATTAACCCTCGCCCTACAGCCCCCCCCCCCCTGAGGTTTTTCTTGAATAACTTTTTACACATGCAATGCATCTTGCTGATATTTTTGGCAGTTGAGTTTACAACAATTATACGTAGGCTGTAACACTTTAATTGAAATTGGTTGAGCAGTTTGGGAGATAATCATGTTTTGAGGACGTCATGTTGGTAAAAAAATGAGAAATTATTGCAAAATCGTAGAAAACAGAGTTTTGAAAAAATTGCAAACGCAATTCACCAAAGATACAAAATGGCATTCTCTTTAAAATGGCCATCTCGGATTAAAAAAAGAAGGGTTTTTGACCCCTAAAATAAAAATAAAACTTTTTTTTAATCCCCACAAAATCGAAATTTTCAAAGATATTAGAAAAACCGGAATATATGTGAGAGTACTGAGTATGGACCCATACCAAATTTCAAAGCAATATCTTAATTTTTGACTGAGTGATGGCTCTAAGTGTAAGAAACTGATGACGTCATTTTTTTACTAACGTTTTTTGACTTTTTTTTGACAAGATACGAACAAATAATTACCTTTTTTGTATTTTTGAGCCAAAACTGGTCTAGTAACATGCCTTTTTATTTACATTTATCAATTTCTAATTAAATTACCACTTTCTCATTGACTTCCATGTTAAAGCATCACCATTTATTTCTCAAGCCTTTATTCTAACCTTGCCTAACCTCACCTCACCTCACCTCACCTCACCTCACCTAACCTTGGAGCCAGTTTACATATTTAGAAGTCCATCGGCCGAAGCCCGAAATCCTCAATATGTTGTGACGTTTCGGTGATTTTAAGTCATGTACGGTGATAAAGTTAGTCATTTCGGTGATGGGATTAATTTATTGCCTTACTAAAATAATGCTGTTTGGTTCTCGCCTAATTTGTTTGCCTTGTGCATGGGTGGAGAATCCTATAGGGCAGCCCCGGCTGCGGCCGGGGCAACTTCAAAGTTGCCCCGGTGGGGCCGGGGCAGCCACTTTTGAGAGACCTTCTTTTGCAAGACATTAGTTATTATTTAGAAATAATACAGAAACGCAAATATAATCCCAGCATAAAAATGCATACTTGGTACGAATATCTGTGAAAAATATGGGTAAAATTGCGCTTTCGGTGCGCTTTCGAAATGGGGGGGGGGGGGTAGTCAAGGGAGGCTGAGCCTTGCCAACTTTGTTTTAGTGAACACCTCGGGCAGGTCAGAAAACTTATATTTTCGGGGGAGGCACAGTTGGGGTCGTTATCTCCGGTCTAAAGGAGGCATATTGTCCAATCTAAAGGGGTGCCGCCGGCACTCACGACTCAAGGGGCGCCACCTGCACTCGAGAGTGGCACCTTCGGTGTCCAGACGCCCAGGAGAGGCGCCCTCAATCGTGATTCCCCCCGCATGTCCATGAAGTTAGCGACATATTCGGATTCGAATTCAGCGTCGAGTAGCGATTCGCTTCAAAATGAGGTGGCAGGTCAATTGGGGCACGCTGATCACGAAAATGGCATTCATTTTGACATTCACGGTAATCTTAACCGAAGTTATTGTCCGATCGCCAAAATAATGGTCTCATTCGATTCCTCGGGTCAGTATATAGCCGTAGCCTTCGCAACCTCACTCGTAGAAAATGACATTGGCCCTTAATTTCAAGATCAATGGCGATTGGATGCTAACTTCGGGTAGTTTTCGAGTCCTTTGACCTTGAAATTGAGGGTCAAGGTCATTTTCCACGAGTGAGGTTGCAAAGGTTACGGCAGATACTGACCGGAGGAATCGAATGAGACCATTATTTTGGCAATCGGCTTCTAACTTCGGGTCGTTTTGAACCGCCTCGTCCTATGACCTTGAAAATGAGGTTCAATGTCATTTGCCACGAGTGAGTTTGCGAAGGCTGTGGCTAGATATTAACCCGAGGAATCGAATGAGACCATTATTTTGTCAATTAGACAATAACATCGGGTCGATATTGACCCGAGGAATCGAATGAGACCATTATTTTGGCGATCGGACAATAACTTCGGGTTATTTGTCCTTTGATCTTGAAAATGAGGGTCAAGGTCATTTGCCTCCAGTGAGGTTTCGAAAGCTGCGCCTAGATATTGACCCGAGGAATAGAATGATACCATTATTTTGTTTTGCAATCGGACAATAACTTCGGGTCGTTTTGAGCCACCAAATCGCTACTCGACGCTGAATTAGAATCCGATTCAGTCACTAACTTCACGGACATCCCCCACCACGTGCCTCCTAGGGCCCCTTGGTTGCGCCCCTGTCCTCGGCCGGGCAACTTTGAAAACAATTATCCACCCATGGCCTTGTGAGTTGTGGGAAATATCAAATATGTTATATGTATTTTTATATCTCACTATAATATATAAAAGGACCGGACCTGGACCATTGGCATCACCAGGTGCCTTTCTTGCAAGAAATGGCTAGTTGCTGAATCACACCATTTATGTACAACCTTAATATTGATATTGAATTATTATTGGTGTGTGAGCTACCATGAGGTAGTCTTTGCCTACTTTGACCCAACATGATACTTTAATTTTTTCAAGATTGCACACCTCGCTGTTGCTAAAACACGTCAGTAATGAGGTAATACAACTTATGTTCATTCTAAGGCGTTAAACTTCAATTTTGCACATACTTCGTTTTTATCATTAGTCGCTTTTACTACCCCCCCCCCCCCCCCCCCCGGTCGCCGACTCAATTACAACCCCAACGAAAAACAAAAAGTTCCGCCTCTGGTTGCAGCCCTGCAACAGCGGTCATGAACGGATGTTGCTCTCGGGCTGCTGGAGCTGGTAGGGAGAATGACCTTAGCCTATTACGACAGCGGGCATCAGCGTGGGCTCCCTCGTCGCGGCGTTGCTGGGCGCGCTGGCGCTCGCCCCTGTTGTCGGCGTGGGCTCCCTCGTCGCGGCGTTGCTGGGCGCGCTGGCGCTCGCCCCTGTTGTCGGCGTGGGCTCCCTCGTCGCGGCGCTGCTGGGACCTGTCCCTCAGCTCCTCCCGGTGGGCCTCTCGGTAGCGCCGGTTCCGCTCCCTGGCCAGCCTCCTGCGCCGCTCCATGGCTGTCTCCGCAGGCGACAACTTCCTTCCTTTGACCTTCCGTTGACCTTTATTTGACCTTGATCTTGACCTTGAAGTTGGACCTCGATTATTGTAATTTTTGATGTGCGGCTATAACTTTTCCTGAGCTACATTTTGGTTAAAAAAATCTAACAATAACTTCTGCCACTTTTTCAGTTCCCCGTACTTTGACCTTGATTTTGACCTTGAAGTTGGACCTCTATTAATTTGATTTTTGATGTGCGGCTACCACTTTTCCTGAGCTATATTTTGTTTTTTTACAAAATCAAAATCGAGCAGTAACTTCCTTTGACCTTGATTTTGACCATGAAGTTGGACCTCGATTAATTTGATTTTCGATGTGCGGCTACAACTTTTCCTGAGCTACATTTCGGTTAAAAAAAATCGAGCAGTAACTTCTGCCACCTTTTTAGTTCCCGTCATTTGACCTTGATTTTGACCTTGAAGTTGGACCTCGATTAATTTGATTTTCGATTTGCGGCTACAACTTTTCCTGGGCTACATTTTGGTAAAAGAAAATCAAAATCGAGGAGTAACTTCCGCCACTTTTTCAGTTCCCCGTCCTTTGACCTAGTTTTTGACCTTGAAGTTGGACCTCGATTAATTTAATTTTCGATGTACCGCTACAACTTTTCCTGAGCTACATTTTAGTTTAAAAAAATCAAAATCGAGCAGTAACTTCCTTTGACCTTTATTTTTACCTTGAAGTTGGACCTCGATTTATTTGATTTTCGATGTTTGGCTACAAATTTTCCTGAGCTACATTTTGGTTAAAAAAAATCAAAATCGAGCAGTAACTTCTGCCACTTTTTCAGTTTCCCATCCTTTGGCCTTGATTTTGACCTCGAAGGACACGTGCTATAGAAAAACAAACATCAGATTCGTGTTCCTCGTGATCTAATTGATCATATATGTCATTTTGGAAGAAATTGGAGGTCGTCGCTAAATAAGTCGCTAATAAGTCGCCAACTTCACGGACATAGCCCCAGGCCCCACTCCCTTCATAAAATATTAACTTTCAAGCGGGCTACATGTTTAGCTAGTCTGCCGAGTTCCGAAAAAAGGCGACGCGAACGCAAAGACGCGGACATCGGCACCCGGAAACTGCTCCAGCGGTGCACAACTTGCTGGACCGAAGAGCTAATAGTGGGACCAGCCCAAACCATCTCGCCCCAGGCTCCTCCAGATCCACAGGTACCATTTATGCGCGGAAAAGTCGTTCTGTGTACTATTGAGCGCTGACTGCCACCGGTCATCGTGATTTACTATCCGAGGAATATGTATATGAAAAACTACGTTAATTTCAATATTTGCATCATACCAAGTTGTGCAACCAGGAATAGGGGTTACCTGGGGCTTGACTCCACTTATGGTCTGGTTCCAATATAAACATTTCGTTTTCCACGACCTAAAATGAAAATTTGCACGCCGCTTCGCGGCGTCACATCGGTGGTCATCGTCAGAACGAAGCCATCGTCATCGTCTTCGCTTCGTTGTAACGGTGAATTGAATGAATAACATTTTTAGCTGCTTATCCTCTATTAGGCCCACCGCCCATATTTATGGGTTTTATCAGGCAAATCCGTAAATTTCGCGCCGCTTGGCGGCGCTAAATAACAAGTACCTACTATAACATGAAAACCATATTAAAAACGCTGTGAAGGCTTAAATACACGCATAAAAATGGGGTAATTTTTTTTCGTCATATTTCCTCCAACCCCCCACTCAAAAATTATCGGCGACACGCCCCTGCCTCTCTTTCCCCTCCCTTCCCCTCCCGGTCAACAACTTTCTCGCTGACGACTGACTGCCTGCTACCCCCCCCCCCCCCCGCTCAACAACTTTTGGGAAATACGCCACTGGATTTGCCCCCCCACACACAAAAAATACCCACGCTGGTAGATCCTCCCCTGATCATGCCTTGTTTCTCCCGTCAGGCGCGTTTTGGGCACTGTGGAGTACAGCCGAGGCGGAGACCCAGGTCCGCTACTACCCGCTGTCGGCCGGCGACGGCAGCGGCTCGGGGGGGGGGGGGGGTGGGTGCGCTGGAGTCGCCACCGCCCGCCGTCCACGTCACCGGCTCGGAGCTCCTCAGTCAGGGCCTGTTCCCTGGTGCTGCTGGAAATCATGCTGCTCAAGCTGAGCGACCGCTGCCGACTGCAGCAGAATGAGGAGAGCTGCCTGAGGTCCTGCCTCCTGCCAGGGGCCGTCATACAGATCAAGAGGAGCTGGTGTTGAATAGCGATGTTGGTGTCGGCGTAAAAACATTCAGCTTCTCCGATTAGAAGCTGTCATGACGCGCCTGTGTGTATGTCGCGTCCTGCTCCTTAATCCGCCTTTACGCATCGGCATGAAAGACATATGTTTCTGCAGTTCCGGTTGCGAAGACGTGCCAGAGTTGCCATGTTGTCATGTCACTGTACTCATGTTTATGAACCAAGAGGCTTGAAAACTGTGCTCCTCCGTTGCCCAGGGGCTAACGTTAAATCGAGGCGTAAGGGCTGTGCGACCCTCCTGAAGGCTGCCTCGCTGTTGTGCCTCCATGCTATAAATGTGTCATTTTGTTTTAATAAGTCAGCTCCGGAGTCCCCGATATCGGATCATGCCTCCGGCTTGTCGGTACGGGTGTCTGGGTGCCTAGCGTCGTGATGCCTTTGGTGACGGCCGACCAAGGTGTTATATGATGGTGACATGTCTTTGCTTAATAAAAAGTATTGTAGTGCTGTTGAGTCTTTTCAGCTTACCTCGGCGGCAGCTGGAGCACGGCTGGCCGGTGGACTAACCGGTAGCTGGTTAGTTAAGAAATGGGTCGTTGAAGGCTAGTACGAATACTGGGCACAGATTAGTTCAGCGAGCAGTGGCTAGTAAAGCTGGGCTTATCTTACCAGGCAGAGACTGCTACAGGCCCCAGTCAATTAACTACCCACCCTACTACAGGGTGTCCGGAAAAAACATACTCTGGATTTTAGCTCGTGCTTCAATATGCACGTGCCAATTTTTTTTGAAACTTTGCATGATTATAGCTTGGAACGTGGCAAAACCGATGAACACAGAAACAAGTCCTTTGAGATGCTTTTTCATATTGAAAAGGCGTTTTGTGTGGAAGCCTACATTCCAGGGTGTGTTCCAGGGTGTCCGGAAAAAAGATACTGTGATTTTCCGTAATCATTTTGGCTATAAACAAACAATAAATAAAAAAATCGAGTATAGTTATATTCACCAGTTCATGGCAAAACAGATACTGCATGACATTTGTCCAGAGACTCCCTCTGTCAGTCACAGCTCACAGTGCAGCCTCCTACAGAAGATGCTCGATGTGCGCCCCCTTCCGGCGGATCAGCTAAGTCAGTCGCACAGTCTGCAGATGGTCGACAGCTTTGTCGATCACCGCTGATGGCATGCGACCGACTTCTGCAATGATGGGGCGCTTCAGGTCTTCTGTTGTGCTGGGCTTATAGACCAACATGACACATACGCCACTTCCAAGAGCATACCACGACTAACTCTGGAAGCGTCACACCAAACTATCGACTCACAAATTATCGACAATATTCACTTTATTGTGCTGGCCCGTTCCTGTGGAATGATGTCATAGCCACGTTGGTTCCGAATCTGAATGACATCCCCAGATCAAAAGCTTTGTTTAAAAAATGTGTCAAGATTATTTTCCTTGATTCTTATTAAGGTACTGTCTGTCTAGCTAGGTATGTACATTCGTTAATTTAGGAGCTGTTATTGATGTCATTATGACATTTTATAATTGTGTTTTCAACAGTAAATCTAACTTCTTGCCTCATTATATAATACAAGCTAATGTTTGTCACTGTATTCACTTTAGTTGTTTGTAATATTTCGTAAGTGTGTAATATTTTTTTTTAATGTAACTACTGGGTCAATGACCCAGTAGTTACATTTTGTGTAACTTGAAACAATTAATTCGGTGCTGCGAGGTGTGGCCACAGGAAACATGTGACCTTTGCCACCCACGTAGTCACTAAGCCCAGTAAAATATTACTTAATATAGCGCTACTCCGGCCAGGTACATTACAGATAAAATTACTTTGAAATAATTTGGCCAGTCAAATAATTGCCTACCTGAACCCCGTATTTCGTCTATTTTATACTATGTATAATATATATATATATATATATATATATATATATATATATATATATATATATATATATATATATATATATATATATATATAGTATGTATAATCTGTAATTGTATAATATGTAATTGTATGTATATGTATAATACCTATATATAATAAATATGTATAATATTGTCTATATTACGGGTATGATACTGTATAATATGGGGTATAATACTCTGTATTATATCTCATATTTCGTGTATATTAACATATATGTTTCGACTGAATACCATCATTGCTCATATATGTTTTACTGGGTCTTGTCATTTAATGTTCCTGATGTTGATTGATGTTGCATTATATTGAATACACAACCGGTGGAGTCCGGCAAACAACAACAATACGTTATTTAGATTAGGCATTATAATGTTAAATTATAGACTTATCGGCTACTAATCAGGTTTATCATGTTAAATCAGGCTACTAATCGGGTTTAAACCTGATTAGTAGCCGATAAGTCTATAATTTAACCTTATTTAAACACGAGTTGCAAAATATTCAGAACATGGAAAACCACACACACCTAGGATGGCGATTGGTACATACAACACAAAAGCACGGTGTAGCCTGAGTTGGGCGCAGTCAAGCACAGCGCATGTACCGCGCATTGAACAGCAAGTGCAGTTGATTTGCTGCACGATGAAGCATGCAGCGTGAGCCAGGCATGTTAGACAGCCAGGCGAGCATGGTAAGTTCATGCCCATGAGTTTGGTGACATGTCCGGCGTTTTGAAAGGTTCTGCTTTAACAACGCTATAATATAGAAATCCGGTATCGTAATTAACAACAACAAAAATACTATATCGCGGTCTGGCACGTGTACCTGACTAATATGCAGGACAATGACATCATTACATGAATTCCTGTGTTTCCCCGCACTGCCTGCGGAAATTTTTCTAAACACATCAGTGCCTTTCGTGCACTTGGCTCTCATGATTCATGCGGAGGGTAAGTCTCGAAAGATACCTCAAAGTGGACATGTGTTACTCGGCAAAAATGGTTATGTAGGTAAGCAGAAGTCGCGAGCTGAGGCCCCACGGCAGTAAGACAAAACAAAAAGTTTAGCCGATATAATCTGCCATGCGGCAGAGACGCATGCCGAGAGACGCACACACACACACCGATGTTGATAACGCATAGTGATTTATTTTATCCTTAGACGTGTTGGCAACTGGTAGTCAGTCGGGTTCTAATGCCTGTTGCTGATGCAGCAACTTCAACTGAGACGTGACATTGTCTTTGCATCAATTAACGCAGCACATGAGTGCCCATATTTCTCCCCCTCATATATTTTTTATTATTAAATTATAAATTATTATATTTTTTATATATTTCTCCTCCTGCTCGGACACACGCTAGTAGCGCTTCCGTTCTCCATGGCAACCAGGCGTCAGCCAATCAAAAGCCAGAAAGGGAATACGTTCTGGCTTTTCATTGGCTCACGCCTGGTTGCCATGGAGAACGAAAGCGCTACTAGCGTGCGTTCGAGCAGCGCTCTGATCCGTGAAGCAATCCGTGAAGCATCCGTGATGCATGACTGACTATCAGTATAAGTCATGAATAACAACAACATGAAAACCAACTCGAATAAAATAAGGGCGGAATGCATTTAACCCCAGGCAAGCTAGTATTCGCAAAGCACTCGGCACTGCGCCACAATAGCAAAAGGTGAGGGAAATGCATATTGGATACAATATTATTACGTCACAAGTTTCTGAAGTGTCAACTACTATGAAATACAGTGATAAAATACCTTTAATAATGATTAACAAGAAAATTCAAACTTAAAAACAATAATTTGAATAAGTCTTTAATTAGCTTTCAACTCAAAATCAGATATATTTTGCAATGCTACACAAGAATGGCACCAGTGACGTCATTAACAAAGCCTGCTACGGGACTTGGTTATACTAATCAGGAACAACTCGCCACAATGGTTAAGTGCGCCGAGAAGCATAACAATGACTTTGTAAACAAATCGCCGACGCTAAATAGGTCGCTGTCGATGCGCATCGATGAGCTTCTGATTTAATTGCCAGTTTTGTGTTACTGTTTGTTAGTTTTTTTGGGAAAAATTATTATTTTTCATGATAATATAAAGCATAGTGTTATATACAGCCACAGACAAATTATACAATACTCCTAATGTTGAAAACAAATGAATCAATTTTCACAAATTGAGGGTCGCAACCACTAACTATGCGCCGTTGATGTGCATCGATGAGCTTCCGATTTTATTGCCACTTTTTCCAATCGCTGTTAGTTTTAGAAGATCGCCGGGCATGTAATCACAACAAGCAGAACGCACAATATATTTTCCACTCCATTGCTTAAAAAACAATACGGGAAAAGCCCGCAGTTTGATGAGGACCAAAAGTACTTGCAAGTACCGGTCGTTAAAAGTGTGGAACGCTTATCAACTTTAACTTGAAATATCTTTCGGTAGGAAAGTTTTCATGCAAAATGTGATGAATTTACAATATATTTTGGTCTCGTCTGGCGATTTCAAGTGCTAACTCCATTTTTGTGGAAAAAGGTCATTATTTCCCTTTAAAGGGAAATAATGACCTTTTGATTTTGTTAGCAACAATTTCTTAGGCTACCGTTATGGTTTTAAAATTATTTTATTTAAATTTAAGAATTAAATAAAATTATTCCCAAATTTAAAGTTGTAAGTTTGGAAAACATACAAAACAAGTACTTTGTGTACTTCATGAAGGTCATTGACAAATTGTCCTTCCCTACCATTATTTACATCGAGTGCGGCATTTTTGGAGGCTCTGTGACGTTTCCGATCAAACTGAGCGCTGCTCGGACACACGCTAGTAGCGCTAGTAGCGCTTTCGTTCTCCATGGCAACCAGGCGTCAGCCAATCAAAAGCCAGAAAGGGAATACGTTCTGGCTTTTCATTGGCTCACGCCTGGTTGCCATGGAGAACGAAAGCGCTGCTAGCGTGCGTTCGAGCAGCGCTTTGATCTGTGAAGCAATCCGTGAAGCATCCGTGATGCATAACGGACTACCAATATATGTCATGAATAACAACAACATTCAAACTATACCAACTCGAATAAAATAAGGGCGGAATGAATTGAACCCCAGGCAAGCTAGTATTCGCAAAGCACTCGGCACTGCGCCACAATAGCAAAAGGTGAGGGAAATGTATATTGGATACAATATTATTACGTCACAAGTTTCTGAAGTGTCAACTACTATGAAATACAGTGACAAAATACCTTTAATAATGATTAACAAGAAAATTAAAACTTAAAAACAATAATTTGGATAAGTCTTTAATTAGCTTTCAACTCAAAATCAGATATATTTTGCAATGCTACACAAGAATGGCACCAGTGACGTCATTAACAAAGCCTGCTACGGGACTTGGGTATACTAATCAGGAACAACTCGCCAAAATGGTTAAGTGCGCCGAGAAGCATGACAATGACTTTGTAAACAAATCGCCGACGCTAAATAGTTCGCCGTCGATGCGCATCGATGAGCTTCCGATTTAATTGCCAGTTTTGTGTTATTGTTTGTTAGTTTTTTTGGGAAAAATTATTATTTTTCATGATAATATAAAGCATAGTGTTATATACAGCCACAGACAAATTATACAATACTCCTAATGTTGAAAACAAATGAATCGATTTGCAAAAATTGAGGGTCGCAACCACTAACTATGCCGCCGTTGATGTGCGTCGATGAGCTTCCGATTTTATTGCCACTTTTTCCAATCGCTGTTAGTTTTAGAAGATCGCCGGGCATATAATCACAACAAGCAGAACGCACAATATATTTTCCACTCCATTGCGTAAAAAAAAACAATACGGGAAAAGCCCGCAGTTTGATGAGGACCAAAAGTACTTGCAAGTACCGGTCGTTAGAAGTGTGGAACGCTTATTAACTTTAACTTGAAATATCTTTCGGTAGGAAAGTTTTCATGCAAAATGTGATGAATTTACAATATATTTTGGTCTCGTCTGGCGATTTCAAGTGCCAATTCCATTTTTGTGGAAAAAGTCATTATTTCCCTTTAAGGGGTTATGTATATTTCAGTTCACATTATTTGATTAACAGAAAATACAATCAAAATGAAAAAACATTAGCGGATTGGCGCAAAAGCCATGGCTTAAATTAAAACGCGTTTCCCTGCAATTAACGCGCCATAAATTATTGTTTCAACTCGCCGTTGACTGGCGTCTCAGCCGAAGGTCTGATCTTGGGTGGGGTTTCCAGCCGAACCGTGGCGCTGGGGAGGTAAATTTTACCCCCCCCCCGTATCTTCCGAACCAATGACCGCAGCGAGACGCGCAAGGCGGTGATCGAAAGCTCTCAGTGAGAAGAATCAAACGCATACTCGAAATTCCTAAAATTAGGTCACATCAGGTCAAGTCAGGTAAAATTTTAAAATTGAGATATTTGGGTTTTTGGACCATACTTTCCATCCAAAGCCTTTGATTGTGACCAATATCTCAGAGAGTGCTCTCAAATGTGTAATAGGCCGGGGCATGCAAAACAGATTTCAGATTAATAGTGAAATTATCATGCTTTATGTCATTACAAGCTTATATGAACTTTAACAAATTTAAAATCAAATTTGGAGGTGCCAACCGGCCTCTTTTTAGGGACACTTTTGCCATTTTCCCGTCAATATCGTACATTTTGGCATGAATAAGTTTTTTCAGTTTTTTAAAATATCATTTTTGAATTCTCCGTATGCTGGTGATTGCTGGTGAGCCGTAGTGATTTTCATAAAGTTATATACATTGAAGCTGTTTCTCCGCATTTCCCGTAAGGATTTTAATGCACACGCTCGCAGCGCCATCTATTGAGCGGAATTGCAGTATATGTACTAGGTGCAGTTTTCCGGCTGCGGAGGCCTGCAGAGGGCCCCACATGCGATGAAATGCAATACCAACAGGTTATATCAGTGGCAAGGACGCAGAAACCGGGGGGGGGGGGGGCAGCCGCCCCCTAACATTTTCGGATTTTAACATTACGCCTATGGGCGTTACATGGAAAGAATCGACTTCAGAATGCCCCCTCCCCCCCCCCCCCCCCACACACACACATTTTCGGAGGGTTGCGCTCTTGCTCAGTGGGAACTGGATCTGGAGACAAGACAGGTGCCGGGCCGGGAGATGGGACAGGTACCGGACCACACGTCTGGAGGCAGGACAGGTACCGACCCTCACGTCTGGAGGCAGGACAGGTACCGACCCTCACGTCTGGAGACAGAACAGGTACCGACCCTTACGTCTGGAGACAGGACAGGTACCGGGCCTCACGTCTGGAGACAGGACAACTACCGGGCCTGAAGACCGAGCAGGTACCGGACCTCACGTCTGGAGGCAGGCCAGGTACTGGGTGTTAAGATTTGATGTGTTGATTTGGTGGTTGGTTTCCCCGTGTTCCGAACGCGCCACTTGTGTACTGCGTCACTTACGTATGTGTTTAGATCATCACGGCCGTATCGTATGTGTGTTATAGTGCACGAGACGCCACGCGTCGCTGACGGCTTCATTGAGCTTAATAAAGACTTATGTTACCAAAAGGCCTTTCAATCATTCATTACACTGGGCCTCACGTCTCGAGACATGACAGGCACCGGGCCTCACGTCTGGAGACAGGACAGTTGCTGGGCCTCACGGCTGGAGACAGGGCAGGCACCGGGCCTCACGTCTGGAGACATGACAGGCACCGGGCCTCACGTCTGGAGACAGGACAGTTGCTGGGCTTCACGGCTGGAGACAGGGCAGGCACCGGGCCTCACGTCTGGAGACATGACAGGCACCGGGCCTCACGTCTGGAGACATGACAGGCACCGGGCCTCACGTCTGGAGACAGGACAGTTGCTGGGCCTCACGACTGGAGACAGGGCAGGCACCGGGCCTCACGTCTGGAGACAGGGCAGTTGCTGGGCCTCACGTCTGGAGACAGGGCAGTTGCTGGGCCTCACGTCTGGAGACCGGACAGGCACCGGGCCCGTAGCATAGGAGGTACCAGACTTCACGTCTGGAGACTGGACAGGTACCGGGCCTCACGTCTGGAGACAGGAGAAGCACCGGGCTCGTAGGCAGGGAAGGTACCGGACCTCACGTCTGGAGACAGGACAGGTACCGGTCCTCACGTCTAGAGACAGGACAGGCACCATGCCCGGAGGCAGGGCAGGTACCGGACCTCACGTCTGGAGACAGAACAGGTACCGGGCCTCACGACTAGAGGCAGGGGAGGACCGGACCCCACATCTGGAGATAGGACAGGTATCGGGCCTCACGTCTGGAGACAGGACATGCCCTGGGCTTCACGTCTGAAGATCGGACAGGTACCTGTCCTGTCTCGAGGGGCGGATCAAGGTGATGCAGTCAAATGTGTTTGGCATGCACTCTTCCCCACCCACTTTGAATCCATTTTCCATGGAATTAATCTGCTGGTGTTCCATTTCAGTCAGTGGCGGCGGAAGGTATTTTGGGATGGGGAGGAGGCAAACAACCCAGAGGGACCTCTCGGCCAGATACCCCCTCCACCCCAAAAAAAATGGCGCGAAATGGTATCTCCCCGGATTTAGGTCACTATAATTTGCAGGGCCTCTAAATGGTCGTAAGAAAAACGTCCGACAGCCCATGCGGAAGTTTCAAGGCTTCTGAGGGCCTTCTTAGGCCGACTGAGGGCCTTCTGTCGGCCTTAGAGGGCCCCTCAGGCTGGCTGGGGGCACCTCGAGGCACTCGGTGTCAATTTTTCGGTCAAAAAGAAGAACAAAAAACGAACCAACTTCTTGAAAAATTATCAACAAATTTACAAATTTACAAATTTATGGGGGGAAATCATATGTTTCCCCCCCAACTTCTTGAGTGGGGGCAGCTTCCTCCCCCTCCCTATCCGCCTCCACTGATTGCAGTGCTTGTGGAGCTCCTCTGCAGACCTCCGCAGCCGGGAAACCACCTAGTGCATAAATTGCAAATCCGCTCAATAGATGGCGCTGTGAGCGGGTGCCATAAAATCCTTACAGGAAATAGGTTTCAAGTTATTTAGAAAATCCGGGAGGGGGTAAAATTTACCCCCCCCCCCCCCTGCTCCAGCGCTGCGCCGCGCAGGTTAAGCAGCATTTCGCGACAGGGCGACATTTGCCTGCAGGCGTCACCTGACCTGTGCGTGTGCGTCGAGTGCGACAATACATATACACAATAGGTCAAACCGGTCAAATACGCGGTACCCCATAACTTTTCACCTAATGGACTTAAATACAAATTGCCTGATTCCAAAATACTCGTAACAGGGTGAGGATCATGAACAAATCAAGATTGGACCAGCCCGGGTCACTGTTTGACCTCAGGTCAAAAATGTATCTTTTTCAATGGGTGATAACTATTTGCGAGGTACCCTATATAATCTCAGAAAACGCACTTATATATGCAATTGAGCACAGAACCATCCGCAAGTGAACATAGTTTATGCACAACACAACAGCTGGCCTTACTCTACCGTGTGACTTAAAGGGAGTGTGCCTACTGTTTTGGAATGTCAACAATATTTTGCATACGGTAAGTAGCTATTGGTTTGATTGTTGTATATGATGAAATTCACATCTGGATCCCCTTTAGTTGAATTTTCACTTATATTGTTTTTTTGCTTATTTTTTGTTTCGATATCTATAAAACGATCGCCACTATGGAGATGTTATGTAAAACGGCGCACATAAGACAATACAATTACGGTCACATCATGCAAGATAGAAATACAAGTTTTGCACAGCACGTTCTTGCCACTGTGAACTTTATTATGTGCAAGTTTCGTAGCTCTAAATTGATATATTCTTTTAAAAAATGGCCATCGGCCATAATTGAAACAGCCATCATCGAAAAACATGATGGCCGTCCAGTTTCTGTTCGGCTGCTGCTATCAGCGTGCACGAGCTGTTTTGTTGAATTGCTATTGGCCGGCGCTAACAATATGCTAGCAGTTGAATCGATAGTTGCAGTGCTTCTAGTAGCGGAAGCCCTCTGGAGTTTACCCGATAACTTTTTGCTCCCAGCAAGTTCCTGGAGTCTTTGGAATATCTCAGCAACTAGGGCGAATCTGGAGAAACGAAGTCATGGGTCAATTCAGAAAATTATGTTCTATAGACCAGTGTCAATAACCCCAAATAAGCGATGTGAGTGGGCACACTCCCTTTAAGGTCACAAAACACGTGAAAAATACTGTTTTGGTTAAAAAAAAACGCGGTACCATAGCTCCTACGATAATTGAAGTAGACGAGTCATTCCAGTGACACATTTTTTTGCATTAGCACATAGATGGTGCACAACAAAACATTGTATCCGAAAATGTCACCGTTTGACCCAGGCACGTAGCCAAGGGGAGGGCGGCGGGGGCGGCCGCCCTCCCCTGGAGGCCAGGAGGGCCCTTTTCGGCGCGCGAGGGCCCTTTTCGGCGCGCAGCTCGCCGAAAAGGGCCGACGAGACCGCGCGAAGCGCGGTATCATAGGCTCTTTACTACACTAAGCGTGGTCTTTAGAGAGTTTAGAAGACTTCAGAGGCCCTTTAGGGTCACCAGGGCCCTCTCTGAAAGACTAGAGGGCCCCTTGGACGTTCAAAAGAGCCCTGTGCATGTCAGAGGTGCCCCTGGCCAGACCGAAAGGGCCCCTGAGCGGGTCAGAGGGCCCCCTGAGTACGTCGAATGGGCCCCCTGAACACGTCGAATGGGCCCCTAGCCAGCACAGGGGGCCCCTGGGCAGGTTGAGAGGCCCCTGAGCATGTCGACAGGGCGACAAAGCGGCCAGCGCAGACCTTTGCCAGGTCATAAGGGCCCCTGAGCAGGTTGGAGGGCCCCTGGACAGACCAGAGGGCCCCTGGGAAGTTAAAAGGACCCCTGTGCAGGTCAGAGGGGCCCTGACCAGACCGAAAGGGCACCTAGGTGGGTCAGAAGGGCCCTGGACATGCCGAATGAGCCCCTAGCCAGCACGGAGGGGCCCCAGGGCAGGTCGGAGGGCCCTCGGAGCATGTCGGAAGGCGACAAAGCAGCCAGTGCAGTCCCTTGCTAGGTCGGAAGGGCCCCTTAGAAGGTTAAAGGGCCCCTGGAGAGACCAGAGCACCCCTGGAAAGTTAAAAGGGCCCCTGCGCAGATCGGAGGGGCCCCTGAAAAGCACCCCTGTGCGGGTGAGAAGGGCCCCTGAACATGCCGAAGTGGCTCCTGGCCAGCACGGAGGGGCTCCAGGGTGGGTCGGAGGGCCCCTTGAGCATGTCGGCAGGGTGACAAAGCAGCAAGCGCAGGCCGACTAGAAGAGTCGCTGGGCCGATCGGAGGGGCTCCTGGGCAAGTCAGAGGGGCCCCTGGCTAGACCGAAAGAGTCTCTGGGCCGGTCGGAAGGCCTCTTGAACATGCCGGATGAGTTCCTAGCCAGACTGGAGGGGCCCCTGGGCAGGTCGGAGGGGCCCCTGAGCAGGGGCGGCGGATTACGGGGGGCAGGGTACCCAAAATTCCCCCAAGTCGAAAATCCTGGGGGGCAAAGGGTAGTTTTGCCCCCCCCCCCGCATATTTTAGCCTGCTCAATCTGGGGGCAACATGACTCTTCCCCTCCCCAGGATTTGCTTTTGAGGGGGGATTTTGGGTACCCTGCGCCCTGCAATCCGCCGCCCCTGCCCCTGAGCATGTCGGCAGGGCGACAAAGCAGCCAGTGCAGTCCCTGGCCAGGTCGGAAGGACCTCTGAACAGGCCGAATGGGCCCCTTGACACACAAGGGGGGCTTCTTGGAAGGTCAGAGGAGTCTGGTGAGACCGGAAGGGTCAAAGCACGTAGAGATCCCAGATGAAGATTAAATACAAAGAGAAACTCCACAATACAAAATATTAAAAGCGGAGCTTTCGGGTATATTGTAACACCCTTCGTCAGGGTGCTACAAATATACCCGACAGATCCGATTGTATTTTTTCCTAGAGTAAGCCCTCTTTGTATTATATATATCACCCACACCACATCATGTCTTTTCGCTTCGCGGATCACAGATGAGTCCCTGAACAGGTCGGAAGGGCGTAGAAAAGGTCAGAGGGGCCCCTAGACGATCTGAAGGGACCTTGGGCCTTTCAACAGTAAGAATATAGTTGTACAGGGAATAGCACTCAAAATTTTCGCGCCGCTCTGCGGCGCAATTGAACTACAAATTCAATTATATGCGGGTTAGGAAAAAAATCGGTCAGTTTCTTGGCGCATTTATGTGTTAAGTTGCTACTTTACTATATTATTGGGCAAAATAGTTCACTTTAGCACATTTTCCCCGCACTTTTAAACGCACAATATAGTAATTTTAGAGGTCCGCACCATACGCAATGCGACGCATTGATGAGAAAGCAACACAGGGCATAAAACTCAAAATTGTCGCGCCGCTCCGCGGAGCAATCTGTTTACAAATTCCAGGTCTTCAGCTTAACAAAAATATTCCAAGTTAGTATAGCTGATTCAAAATTCGTGTCGCTGGTTCCAAAGTTGATGTGGCAGTTTGCTAACTCCAGCTCCTAAACGTTGGTATGGCCCATGTCATACCTGCCATACTGCATTTCCAGCCTTGTAACGTGCCTTTTCATGCGTTTTTTTTTTTGGGGGGGGGGGGCTTTTCAACGCTTGGGAAGGGGCCCTTTCAACGCTCGGGAAGGGGCCCTTTCGAGGAGCCGCCCCTCCCTGGACGAAATCCTGGCTACGTGCCTGGTTTGACCTCAGGTCACGTCCATATTTTTAATTGCGGCTTTTAGACAATGACGGGGTACCGCATAACTTTATCCTTAGACTTAGAGGAATAATCTCAATAGCCTAATATGCACAAAAGACCATATATGGTGCACAAAGAGCGATCTAGCCCCTTCAGGTCATCGTTTGACCTGGTTACCGATTACGCTATTTTCCTTGAACGTAGCTTATCGTACTACGATACAAAGGATACCAGGAAAATCAATAGTATGTAACGGTGATTTTTTCCGTTCATTCACCTTTCCAACTTTCCTATCAACCAGCCGTCATGCATTTATTTCGAGACAGACAGTTGCGAAGATATTCGTAGTAGCACAAAGCATCATCATTATTTAAAATAATTTATGTAACGGCTATAGCTAACACGGATTGTTAGCACCAGCAATCTGACTGATTGCTGCTGGTGTATGCCACTTAACACGACATTGACAGGCGGGTCAATATTGTCCTTATGATAAGGACCATTCGCAATAGCAATAGATCAGAAACCATTAAAGCTATCAGGCTCCCAAGTTTATCCAGCATTAACTTGCCCGCCCCTGTAGCTGAGACGGGAGAGCAAAGAGCGATCTAACCCCTTCAGGTCATCGTTTGACCTCGCTACCGATTACGCTATTTTTCGTTAAACGTAGCTTAGAATATATCGTACTACGATACAAAAGATACCAGGAAAATCAACAGTATGTCACGGTGATTTTGTTCCATCTGGGCTTCAGACCTCACTCAGTGTGGCAGGCTGGGTTCGAGTCGCTTCGGCACTCGCTATTTGTCCCTGACTAGGATAGCCTGCGGATGGTGGCAGCGGTCGCACACGCACAGGTCAGGTGACGCCAGAAGGCAAATGTCGCCTTGTCGCCAAATGCTGCTTAACCTGCGCGGCGCTGGGAGGGGGGGGGGGGAAATTTTACCCCTCCCGGATTTTTTAAATAACTTGAAACCTATGTAAGATATCAAATTGAACTTTTGGTACCTTATTCTACATCAATGCTACATCTTCTGTCAAAATTGTATTGAAATTGGTGGAGTAGTTTGGGAGATAATCACGTTTTAGTGACGTCATGTCATGCCATTTTTGGTGGAAAAACGTTAAATGTGTGTAAAATCGTAGAAAATAGAGTTTTGATGGAAATCTCAAATACAAAACGTCAAAAGAATGTAAATCACATTCTCTTCCAAATTTCTATCTCGGATTTACGCAATTTTGGGGTTTTGACCCACAAAAATAGCAAAAAATATTTCGTTTCTGAAAGATTTCCACAAAGTTTTTTAAAAGATATTAAAAAACGGAAGAAATATTAGAGAACAAGTATGGACGATACCCAAACAAAATTGCAAAGCAATATCTTTATTTTTGACTGACTTATGCTCTCAAGCTATAAGTAACTCATGACGTCATTTTTTGTAAGTTAAGTTTTTGGCTTTTATCGACCAGATGCAGGCAAATAAATGCCAGCGCTGTATTTCTGAGACAAAACTGTTCTAGAAACATGCTTTTTTATTTAGATTTATCATTTTCAAATGTTGTCCTTTTTGTGACCTGACCTTCACCTGTGGGCCATTATATGGGGTCAGGTTGTGAAAACGGCTGCTACTATCGAATTATACGTGTAAAATAACCCATACAACATGTGTTGCATGATTTTCGTAGACTTGTGACCCTTTGTGACCTGACCTTGACCTTGGGTCTTTGCTTACAATTTCACTTTTGCTTATGCAGGAGATGCATTACACATTTGAGAGCACTTTGTGAGATATTGGTCACAATCAAAGACTTTGGATCGAAAGTATGGCCCAAAAACCCAAATATCTCAATGTTAGCATTTTACCTGACTTGACCTGATATGTGACCTAATTTTAAGAATTTCGAGTATGCGTTAGATTCTTCTCACTGAGAGCTTTCGATCTCCTGCTTGCGCGTCTCGCTGCGGTCATTGGTTCGGAATATATGAGGGGGGGGGGTAAAATTTACCTCCCAGCGCCACGCGTTCGGCTGGAGACCCCACCCAAGATCAGACCTTCGGCTGAGACGCCAGCGCCACGTGGGTTAACGCGGAACCTGACCTCGAAAATTTGTTCATTCAAATTATTTGGACTTAATTTATAAAACAAAGTATTTCAAAGTGAGAAAAATGTCGAGAACTTCTTTTATGATACGGCAAATTCAGTGACGTCACATTCTACGAGTTTAATGAAAACTAAGTTAAACGTAAAATAAGCCGTGAAGTCTAGACATTATACAAACTCGAAGAATACCACACCGCTCAAAAATATCACACCGCTTTTGCTGCATAACATTTCTTGAATTTTCCAAACGTTTGTGACAAACAGTGTACACGTCTCGACTGAGGAACGTGCGTCCATTATCCACGCCACAGCATTAGATACACCATTATCCACGCCACAGCATTAGATACACCATTATCCACGCCACAGCATTAGATACACCATTATCCACGCCACAGCATTAGATACACCATTATCCACGCCACAGCATTAGATACACCATTATCCACGCCACAGCATTAGATACACCATTATCCACACCACAGCATTAGATACACCATTATCCACGCCACAGCATTAGATACACCATTATCCACGCCACAGCATTAGATACACCATTATCCACGCCACAGCATTAGATACACCATTATCCACGCCACAGCATTAGATACACCATTATCCACGCCACAGCATTAGATACACCATTATCCACGACACAGCATTAGATACACCATTATCCACGCCACAGCATTAGATACACCATTATCCACGCCACAGCATTAGATACACCATTATCCACGCCACAGCATTAGATACACCATTATCCACGACACAGCATTAGATACACCATTATCCACGACACAGCATTAGATACACCATTATCCACGCCACAGCATTAGATACACCATTATCCACGCCACAGCATTAGATACACTATTATCCACACCACAGCATTAGATACACCATTATCCACGCCACAGCATTAGATACACCATTATCCACGCCACAGCATTAGATACACCATTATCCACGACACAGCATTAGATACACCATTATCCACGACACAGCATTAGATACACTATTATCCACGCCACAGCATTAGATACACCATTATCCACGCCACAGCATTAGATACACCATTATCCACGCCACAGCATTAGATACACCATTATCCACGACACAGCATTAGATACACCATTATCCACGCCACAGCATTAGATACACCATTATCCACGACACAGCATTAGATACACCATTATCCACGCCACATCATTAGATATACCATTATCCACGCCACAGCATTAGATACACCATTATCCACGACACAGCATTAGATACACCATTATCCACGCCACAGCATTAGATACACCATTATCCACGCCACAGCATTAGATACACCATTATCCACGACACAGCATTAGATACACCATTATCCACGCCACAGCATTAGATACACCATTATCCACGCCACAGCATTAGATACACCATTATCCACACCACAGCATTAGATACACTATTATCCACACCACAGCATTAGATACACCATTATCCACGCCACAGCATTAGATACACCATTATCCACGCCACAGCATTAGATACACCATTATCCACGCCACAGCATTAGATACACCATTATCCACGACACAGCATTAGATACACCATTATCCACGACACAGCATTAGATACACCATTATCCACGCCACAGCATTAGATACACCATTATCCACGCCACAGCATTAGATACACCATTATCCACGACACAGCATTAGATACACCATTATCCACGCCACAGCATTAGATGCACCATTATCCACGCCACAGCATTAGATACACCATTATCCACGCCACAGCATTAGATACACCATTATCCACGCCACAGCATTAGATACACCATTATCCACGCCACAGCATTAGATACACCATTATCCACGCCACAGCATTAGATACACCATTATCCACGACACAGCATTAGATACACCATTATCCACGCCACAGCATTAGATATACCATTATCCACGCCACAGCATTAGATACACCATTATCCACGACACAGCATTAGATACACAACTATCCACGCCACAGCATTAGATACACCATTATCCACGCCACAGCATTAGATACACCATTATCCACGACACAGCATTAGATACACCATTATCCACGCCACAGCATTAGATACACCATTATCCACGCCACAGCATTAGATACACCATTATCCACACCACAGCATTAGATACACTATTATCCACACCACAGCATTAGATACACCATTATCCACGCCACAGCATTAGATACACCATTATCCACGCCACAGCATTAGATACACCATTATCCACGCCACAGCATTAGATACACCATTATCCACGCCACAGCATTAGATACACCATTATCCACGCCACAGTATTAGATACACCATTATCCACGACACAGCATTAGATACACCATTATCCACGCTACAGCATTAGATACACCATTATCCTTGCAGGAACAACACGTTGCACTAAGAGTATGAAGAAAGGAAAGTCACCCGGAACGAACGGTTTCACTGCAAAATTTGTTTAACACTTTTGGGATTTACTTGGGGTATTTTTATTTCGCGCTTGCACCGAAGAGCCTTAAAACCAAACAATATCAACTGTCACCGTGAAAGCGTTGTTACTCTAATACCTAAACAGGGCAAACCAAAAGATTATTTAAAAGGATGGAGGCCAATATCATTACTAAACGTTTATTTTACAATTATATCGGCTGTCATCAGGCACGTAGCCAAGGGGGGGGGGGCGGTGGGAGCGCCCCCCCCCCCCCCCCCCCTGAAAGCCAGGAAGGCCCTTTTCGGCACGCGCAGCGCGCCGAAAAGGGCCGACGAGACTGCGCGAAGCGCGATATTATGGGATCTTTACCACGCGAAGCGTGGTCTTTAGAGAGTTTAGAGGACTTCAGAAGCCCTTTAGGGCCACCAGGGCCCTCTCTGAAAGACCAGAGGGCCCCTTGGACGTTCAAAAGAGCCCTGTGCATGTCAGAGGGGCCCCTGGCCAGACCGAAAGGGCCCCTGAGCGGGTCAGAGGGCCCCCTGAGCACGTCGAATGGGCCCCCTGAACACTTCGAATGGGCCCCTAGCCAGCACAGAGGGGCCCCTGGACAGGTCCAGATGCCCCTGATCATGTCGGCAGGGCGACAAAGCGGCCAGCGCAGTCCCTTGCCAGGTCATAAGGGCCCCTGAGCAGGTTGGAGGGCCCCTGGACAGACCAGAGGGCCCCTGGGAATTTAAAAAGGCCCCTATGCAGGTCAGAGGGGCCCCTGATCAGACCGAAAGGACCCCTGGGTGGGTAAAAAGGGCCCTTGAACATGCCGAATTGGCCCTTGCTAGCACGGAGGGGCCCCAGGGCAGGTCGGAGGGCCCCTTGAGCATGTCGGCAGGGCGACAAAGCAGCCAACGCAGGCCGACCAGAAGAGTCGCTGGGTAGATCGGAGGGGCAAGTCAGAGGGGTCCCTGGCTAGACCGAAAGGGTCCCTGTCCCTGGGCTGGTCGGAAGGCCCCTTGAACATGCCGGAGGAGTTCCTAGCCAGACTGGAGGGGCCCCTGAGCAGGGGCGGCGGATTGCGGGGAGGGTACCCAAAATGAAAAATTTAATTTCTTCTAAAAACTTTTAACTTTTAATACAAAAACTGCCATGAGACAAAACTTGTAATTGCCAAAAGCAAGTAGGAAACTGCGGTGCGTTACCAAAAACAGCGATTTGACGATCCCCATAGACCAGGGTGTGGCAGGAAACAGTATTGTAATGACATAATCGAACCTGACCTAACCTTTACAGCAATTACGGTCGCAGGGACCCACGTTTAGAACGCTCCGCTCACATTCGCTCGCTGCGCTGCGGAACCTACCAGGGGGAAGGGGCTGTCGCCCCCCGGACCCCTTCCCCCAGACCATCTCGTAGACAACTGGTCCATGGGAATCGTCAAATCGATGGTTTTTGGTAACGCACCGCAAACATTCGACAAACTTTTGACAATTACATAGTGGAAAACTGAAATACGCCTACGTAGAAGTTTCGGAATTGGAAGATATTTCATTGGAAGTTTTGTCAAAGAGAAGTTTTTGCCTTGGAAGTTTTGACGGTTGGAAGTTTTGTCGCTTGGAAGTTTTGCCATTATAATTTTGTCGCGGAGAAGTTTTTTGATTGGAAGTTATTTCATTGGAAGTTTTGTCACGAAGACGTTTTTGCTTTGGAAGTTTTGACGGTTGGAAGTTTTGACATTATAAAATTTGTCGCTTAGAGGTTTTGGGATTGGAAGTTGTTTCATTGGAATTTTTATCGCCAAGAAGTTTTTGCTTTTGAAGTTTTTATGGTTGAAAGTGTTCTCGCTTAGAAGTTTTGTCATTAGAAGTTTTGTCGCTTAGAAGTTTTAAAATTGGAAGTCATTTCATTGGAAGTTTTGACTTGAAGAAGTTTTTCCATTAGATGTTTTTCCATTGGCAGTTTTGACGCGTGTAAGTTTTGACGTGGAAGTTCTGTCGTTAGAAGTAATTCCTTAGAAGTTTTGTCGGCACACCGTTTGAATGTCAAGTTCATCCATTCATTCATCATTCATTTCAAGGCCTTAGATATTGTAGATATTCAGCCAGGGCAGCGAATAGCGTGACGTCATGGGTACATCTATCAATATGCTGTGTTCAAACAGCAATCAGTTTTAGACTTTAGTCCCTTTGAGCCGCTGAAATTTATATTAATGAGTGCTATACCAGCATACTTGGTATAATTTCAATGGTTGAAGCTTGCTGGGAGATAGTGAAGAAGATTCGCGAAAATATGTGTCCACGAACACTCGCTAAAATAAGTTTCCCCTCCAGGGGTGGATCCAGGGGGGGGGGGGCAAGGAGCCATGGATATGCCAAGGGGCTATGCCCCCCCTCCAGGTCCTGAAACCGTGATCCTCCCCCCTCCCCCCCCCCCCCCCCCCCAACACGGCCGGACGTACAGAGCGGTGGATGGCTGGCACGGCCAGCTCTACCTGCTCAATAACTTCTCGCTAACGGCCTGCTACCCACTGGCGGATCGGGAGGGGGGGGGGGGGCATTAGGGACAAATGCCCCTCACAGGAACATGGGGACATTCAATACAAGTATCCCCCCCCCCCGCACGTTCCTGCATTGGCTGTAAAAAAGTGATAACCCGCGCCCGCTGGGGTGCAGAATCCGCCACCCCTCCCCAGGATTTTCTCAATAACTTGAAAACTATTGTATATATATATCGACGTGAAACCTTAAGTTCTCAAAACAAATCTGCAACAAATCCGCAAAATCAACATTTTCAACGGTATCTAAAAAAAACTTTATATATATTGGAGAACCAAGTATGACGATATCCAAACCAAATTTCAAAGCAATATCTATTTTTAACTGACTTATGGCTCCCTAAGTATAAGTAACTCATGACGTCATTTTTTGGAGTTGCATTTTTTGGCTTTTAGTGACCAGATGCAGACAAATGCCACCACTATATTTCTGAGACAAAACTGGTCTAGAAACATGCCTTTTTATTTACATTAATCAATTTCAAATGTTTTCCTTATGAGACCTGACCTTGACCTGAGGGCCTTTTTTGGCTGGACGTAAACAACCTCAGGTTGTGAAAATGGCTGCTACTATCGAATTATACGTGTAAAATAACCCATAAACATGTGTCGCATGGCTTTCGTAGACCTCTTGCCAATAGTGACTTGTTGTGACCTGCCATTGACCTTGACCTTTGCTTAAAATTTCACTTTCATTTATGTGGGAAATTAATTATACTTTTGAGAGCACTTTGTGCGAGAATAGTCGCAATCTAAGGCTTTGGATGCAATGTATGGCCCATTAACTCAAATACCTCGATTTTGACCCTTGACCTGGCTTTGCCTGACATGTGACCTTATTTTGACAATTTCGCGTATGCTTGAGATGTGCCTCATAGAGAGCTTTCGATTACCTTCTTGCGCCTCTCGCTGCGGTTAATGGATCGGAAGATCGGAAGTGTTCAGCTGAATACCCCAGCGGGTCGCGGGATAATTAGGAAAACAGGACCCCCCACGGTTAACGACTGTTTTGGGCTGAGGACCCGACGCCATCCTCCCCCCCCCCGTATTTTGTTTTTCTCGCGCTAACGACCCGACATCATCCCCGCTACCCTTCCTCCCCCGCTCCCTCGGTCAACAACTTTTGCTTTTGACTGCGACTGTGACTGCGTCTCCCCCCAGTAAAAAATCCGTGGCGACGCCCCTGATCATCTGCCAGGGGCCCAATCGCATCAGCTGCACTTGACTGCAATGGAGCCTGCCGACATCGCACGGCCGTCCAACCTGTGCCGGGTGTCAACTACTCACACCATCGAGTGTTAATCTGTCATCAGCGTCAATAATATTACTTTAAATACAAAAAAAACACTTGTTCCTTAAAAATAAAATGGACCGAAAATCACGAAAAAGTGAAATATTAAAAAAACTTGTGATTTTTCGCTCAGTGATCAGCAAGAACAAAATACCGAAGAAAAGTGGCAACAAAAAAACGGAAAGTGCAATCTCATGAACTCTCGTGAACTTTTGTACTTAAGTCTGTGTCAGTGATCAGTCAGTGATCAGTCAGTGATCAGCAAGACAAAAAGTATCGAAATCTCAAGTTAAATAATTTCAAGTTCCAGTAAATCTATGCTTACAAATATGAAAAAGTGAACTTTTGTTATTTTTCGTCGGAAAAAATAGTGGCGTGCAGACTGCAGTGAATTTTGTGTATATGTGCTGCACTGTGCCATTTTGTTCTTCAGATCTCGTGCAGTGTCTCGTATGCTCTGGGCAGTGTAATTGTTGTGTTGGTTGCTCCCTCTAAATTTGTGGAGTATTTTGTAAGTGCAGTCTTCTAATCATTATTGATGTTTTGCACTTCGCAATGTCATATTGACATATTAGCCGTTTTCACGAAGGATTTTGCGTTTGGGGCGATTGGGGCGTTTGGGTCGTTTAGGGCGATTGGGGCGTTTGGGGTAAATGGGTCTATAGCTTGTAAGACCACGGCTTTTCCCGGTGATTTTTGGTATCAATCACAATTTTATGAATTAATGTTGAAGTATATACTCTTACAATGCAATATTTACCGTTAGTTTGCTTTGAATATTCACATTCATGAGCAAATCTGGCAATTTCGGTTGTGTTAGTTCCTTTTACAAAGCATACCAAAAACGCCCCAAAAGAGGCTAAAAAGTATACTAGATAATTAGTTTTTTATTAAATAAAATACGCAATTGACAGTTAGTTAGGGAAAAACTGAAGATATCTATGGCTAAGAAATATAACATTATGATGAAAAACGCAATCAAATGTCAAAACCATAGTCAAAACCAAAACCTTAATTCAACGTCGCTCCGTCCCACTGAGATCTTCCAATTTAGAGCGGTAACTTCGTTGGTTTCCGAAAAGCGGAACAATCTTCTTACGCATTTCGAATGACACCAAGTGTTTGTGGTTTGATTAATTGATTAATTGATGAATCTCACAAAAAGCTGAGAAGACCTCAGAAAAGCACTTATAAACCCATGAAACATGCGGGCTTTCTGCAGCCACTGGTAATTCAATCTAAAAAATGGCTGCTCTAGATCGAACGGACGCCATTGCTGGGCGCAGACCACAGCTCTGCGCATGCGCAACGTGACGTCAGGCGACCGGCCGGCTGGCCGCCATGGTGACCATCCGGCCGGCGCCGGAGCACGTGTGCAACGTGACGCCAGGCGACCGGCCGTCCCGTCGCCATGGTAACCGGGCGGCGGCGCCTGCGCAGAGCCAGTGCAGAGCCGGAGCCAGCATTCCCGTCATCTTACAAGAAATGATCAAAACGAAATAGATAATTATCATTAATCCTTGCTTTCAAAAGTGAATATGACTGAAAATATGAATGGACTAATTCATCTTGTTTTCATTGAAATAAGCTATTATTCCTGAAAACCATGTCGTTGCAAAATATGACCATTTCCCGAACCAGGCACTTCCGGGATTCGAGCAAGATGGCTTCGCACAAACACCCCAGCCGTCTGGCAACACCAGAGCTAGTTTAAGATGAAATTGTTAATTTTAAGTAAATTATGGTGTTATCATTCAAATGGAATTCCCAGAAAAATGCATTAATTCATAAAGTTGCGATTGATACCAAAAATCACCTGGAAAAGCCATGTTCTTACGACCTATGGACCCATTTACCCCAAACGCCCCAATCGCCCCAAACACCCCAATCACCCCAAACGCAAAATCCTTCGTGAAAACGGCTATTTGCAGCAATGTATGATGTATATACGAGCAGCTCTTGTGTGATGGAGATCTGTTGGTGAGAAATAAATCAGCTTTCGAAAAAGCGAAAAAAATCGTAAATTTGAACACTACGTTTACCAGTGTACAATATTTATAAATCGCCAAATGTATGACATCATCGTTCGACAGGCCATCGTTGGTACCGAAGACAAAGGAAGATTCAATACCAGATACAGTGTATTGGAAAATAGACGAATATCAGCTCTAGCATACACAGCGCCACTCAGAAACATGGCGGCAGGGCTGGGCGGTTTGTCATCAGCACAGTCAGCCGGTCCTGGCCTGTCGTGGCTGCAGGTCACACCTGTACAGCGGAGCACAGCTGTACATACATACACACCTGCACACACGTGTACACTGCGCACGGCGCAGGGTCACCAGAGGGAGGGGGAGAGGCTCAGAGGCCAGGGGTCCACCCGCTGCCGCCCATCCCACGCCGTCATCCAAACACACAGACCCGCCCAGCAAGCTCGCTCAGAAGTCGCGTATAGCATCATGCGCCCGGCACGAGAAAGCCCCCAATCTCACGCCTGTGTCCGTGGCGCCCTCGAGTATCGACACACCTGTGACGTATGGCGTAACGACCGAAACACTGCAGAGTACCGTCACAGCTGTCACCATCACAGCTGGTAGCGGCTGGAAAAATACACCGGCCGCCGCGGGACCGCAGAGCATGGCACCTCCACGGGGGAGAATCGACACTCAGTGGGTGAAATAAAGCAGTGTCAACAACAGAGTGGGAACGGGCCGGAGAGATAGGATATTCAATATATTTATGGGTGATAGGTGGACAATGTAAGGGGCGAAGCGGTGCGGGGCACACGGGATAAACGGATAACAAGGACGCGCACCGGCCGAGCGTCCATAACAGCATGCACTCCCAGCTCCCAGTAATAGTTATCTTGGGAAGACCGGAGTATCGTCAGTTACACTGCGTCCATACTCCTCCACCGTCCTATGTTACAATAAAGCACACATTTGTTCACAAGCACTATGCAGAATTGAGTTGAGAGTCCCAACAACCTGGGTTATTCGCCATGCTCGAATGTGATGCGAAGTCAGATACAGGACGGCCTGCCAGAGACAACCGTATGCTGTGCAAAAACGGTGCATCGACATGGTCATCATGGCCAGACCAAGTCAGGATCGGTAGTACCGTTACACAGGGGCGTAGATACTTCATGTAGACACAACTGCAGCTCATCTGTATGCTTCTGAAGGGGTCGGAAGTTGTGCTCTATGTGGCAGCCTGTTTCGTCCCTGAGTTGCCTGAGTTCGGCCAGGAATTTGGGTTTGATGCGAGCCGGCACCGCTGACACCAGCCAGGGTAGCTCCAGGGTGCACGGAGGCGTAGTCAGGCTGCCAATGTATTTGTACATGGACGTCAGCGCCTTGTCCAGTAGCTTTTTCAGGGGCTTGACTTTGATCTTAAGGTCGAAGCCGGTGTTGAACGTTCGTACCTGTTTTATTTTATTTTTAAGACCGAACGTAGGGAATTTGAGGTCGCCATCGGAATTATCGTTGTCTTCGGAGTCGTCATCGTTGACGATGAGTGGAATGCCCACCGCGTAAAGTGCCCCCTTCTGCAATCGTGCTTCTGCGAATGAGACGTCGGCGTACGACTTGTGCTTGAACTTCAAGTGGGCCTCGGCGGGGAACTTCTCACCTTCAATGGCGTGCTCAGATCCGTCCTCACCTTGCTTCCCCCAGTGGAAGTGCACCTCCGCCAGATCGTACTCAAGACATTCAGGATCGATATCAGCATCTGCAGCGTCGGTATCTGAGAAGAAGAGAGTCAGCGGACCAACGGCGCCGTTGGGAGCAACCTCGTTTTGACAATCGAACATCATCTTGAGCGTTCTGCCGTTATTCGTGACAATCACGTTCCATTTTTTTGCATTCTTCCTCACTTGGGGCTGCCTGGAGTTCTCACACTCTACGCTGTAAAGATCAATCGGAGACTGCTGTTCGTCGCGGTTCCCACACTCTGATTTTCTCACGCTGCTCCATGCGTCCAAGTCACGATAGTTCCAGCCGTGGCCCTCCTGTCCCACTGGATCGCAGTCACTGCACCATCCAGATCCAGCCAGAGCCAGCAGGACGACGATGCGGGCTGTGAACATCCTGAGGCCGGCTGCCTACTGCTGCTGCACAGAGCTTAGCCGATGCCAGGGACGGCACAGCTGTGAACTCAGCCAGCCCGGCTCGTCGCTTAAATACTACCAACCCAACCGGAACCGATAGCGTGCCTCCACCCGGCCGGCGCCGATATTACCGATACAAATCGAGCAACATGGAAGGCGTCTCCAGGAAATAGCCGTTTTCACGAAGGGTTTTACGTTTGGGGCGTTTGGGGCGTTTGGAGCGTTTGGGGCGATTGGGGTGTTTGGGGCGTTTGGGGGCGATTGGGTCTATAGCTCGTATAAGAACAAGGCTTTTCCCGGTTATTTTTGGTATCAATCGCAATTTTATGAATTCTTGAATAATTATGTGGTCTTACACTGCAATATTTGCCGTTAGTTTGCTTTGCATATTCAAATGCAGGAGCAAATCTGGCAATTTTGTGTTGTGTTAGTTCCTTCTACAAAACATACCGCAAACGCCCTAAAAAGAGGCTAAGAGTATCCTAGTATACTAGCTTTGATTAAATAAAATACGCAATTGACAGTTAGGGCAAAATTGAAGATATTAATAACAAAGAAATATAATATTAAGATGAAAAATGCAATAAAATGTAAAAAGCATAGTCAGGCCTTAATTCATTGCCGCTCCGTCCCGCTGAGATCGTCCAATTTAGAGCGGTAACTTCGTTGGTTTCTGAAAACCGGAACAATCCTTATTCATTTATTTAAGCAACAAATCACACCAAATGTTCTTGATTTGATCAATTGATTAATTGATGAATCTCATAAAAAGCTGAAAGAACCTCAGAAAAGGCACTTATAAACCCATGAAACATGCGGGCTTTCTGCAGCCACCGGTACTGCAAACTCAAAAATGGCTGCTCTAGATCGAACGGACGGCATGGCTGGGCGAAGACCACGGCTCTGCACATGCGCAATGTGACGTCAGGCGACCGGCTGGCTCGTCGCCATGGTAACGGGCCGGCTGGCGCCGGAGTCACGTGGTTGCCATGGTTACCTGGCGGCGGCACCTGCGCGGAGCCAGCGTAGAACCGGAGCCAGCATTCTAGTCATCTTACAACAAATGATCACAACGAAATCGCTAATTACCATTAATCCTTGCTATCAAAAAGGAATATGACTGAAAATATGAATAGACTTATTTATTTAGTTTTCATTGAAATAAGCTATTATTCCTGAAAATCATGTCGTTGCAAAATATGACCATTTCCCGAACCCCGCACATCCGGGATTCGAGCAAGATGGAGTCTCACCAAACGCCCCAAACCACCACAGCCATTTTCACCAGAGCTAGTTTAAGATTAAATTGTTAATTTTAAATAAACTATGGTGTTATTCAAATGGAATTTCCAGAAAAATGCATTAATTCATAAAGTTGCGATTGATATAAAAATCACCGGGAAAAGTCGTATTCTTACGAGTTATAGACCCATTTACCCAAAACGCCCCAATCGCCCCAATCGCCCCAAACTTAAAATGCTTCGTGAAAACGGCTAATATCCGCAAAAGAGTGTAGCTTTTGGCGCCAGGGGCGGAGTTTCCTATACACTGAGATAAAAGTTACTAGGGGTAGTTAGTTTTGGGCTAGTGTCAAAAATTACGAGGCCTTTACTAACCATCCCTAGTAAAACGTACTAGGTGTATTACCACCAGTTTTACTAGGGACCTGGTACAATTTACCAGCCCGAAAACCACGAGCTAGTCAAAGCGTTCTAGCCCGGTTACGACGGGGGTAGTACGCTTACTAACCCGGTTATTACGACGGGGTAGTCACGCTTACTAGCCCGGTTACGAGAGGAGTAGTACGCTTACTAGCCCGGTTACGACGGGGTAGTCACGCTTACTAGCCCGGTTGCGAGGGGGTAGTCACGCTTACTACCGCAAATACCAGGGTTCAGCGACGGTTACTAACCCTGGTACTTGGGGTATAGTAAGACTATAAGTGGTACTACATCTCTTACCAGGGGAATTCCCTTTCTTACCAGCCCACTTACCACATATCCACCAGTTACTGCAGCTTTTGCGTTGACTATTTTTCGCCCGAATATCTCAACAACAGGCAATGTTTTCCGGAACGAGATTTATTCGTACAGTAAACCGAGTTGAAACATCTGACATGACAGTTATTACAGCAAACACGCGACTGATCGCCTGCTCGGGAACGCCCCAGAGCAAGGGATCACCGTGTTTTGCCCCCGAGGGGCAAAACACGGTTTCAGAACCTTTGGGGGTCATGACCAATTGGCACCCTGGATCCGCCCTTGGGTTGCTGTATTGCAACAAGATTCATTCTATAAAAACATGCATGAAATGGGTTTCACATGCATAGCAAAATCACATGGGAGCAAACAAAACTCTACCCCAAATTTCCTGGGAAGTGTGTTGACATTCTTCAAGAATAATTGAAAGTTCGGAGATGATACCTCTCACCTCTGCCTGCATACGTATCTAACTAGAAAATGATACCATGAAAACTGTTAATAATGCAGTTAATACACTACCAACAAAGAGCAACAAGCATAAAGTACAGCTTAACAAGTGAGCACTCACCCCTCCAACACACGTAGCACGCACTCACGGTGGACCACTTCCGCACTCACGTCACGCTGTCTCTGCAGCTGCGAATCGATATGGCTGCCACTACTAACAAAGAGCAACAAGCATTAAGTACAATGCAGAGAAGCTTAACACTTCACCCCTCCAACACACGTACCGACGCAACACGCACTTACGCCAACGCAGTTTGAATGCACTTGAACGCATGCAGTTTCTGCTTGCGAATCAAGATGGCTGCCGCGTGTGCCGAATTCAGAGGGTAGTTAAAGGCCTGGTAAAAGGGCGAGCCCCCTGGTAAGCACTCTAGTAGGCAGCTTGTCGCGCGTGTGCCGAATTTAGGGGGTAGTTCAAGGCCTGGTTCAAGGGCGAGCCCCCTGGTAGGTACTCTAGTAGGCAGATCATACTAGGGTCTCTACCATGGGTGAGAGCCTGGTACTGAATACTACCATTAGTACCAGGCCTCGAAAGGTGGCATCTTGGGTGGTAGAAGGGCTTTACTAGGGGGCTGGTAAGACCCATAGTATCTTTTTCTCTCAGTGTACACTCGGTGGGGCGGGCGCCCCACCAACATTGGTTTTTGCCCCACCAACATTGGTTTTTGCCCCACCAACATTGATTTTTGCCCCACCAACTTTAAAAGAAACTGGAGCTGGCCAATATACATGCTCAAGTAACATCAATTACTTCTGACATCTTTAAAATGTGAAACTCATTCAATCTGAGGAAGAGATGCTATTGCTATATGTTTAACATTTATAAAAAGAAATTAAGGGATGATTTATAATTTAATAAATGTATAACATAAGCACAATATGGTACTAGCACCTTACATCATTTTCATCAGAAATTGTATCATGCAACTACAGCAGCTTTACATTTTTTTACATTCACCAAATGACTTCAAATCTGGCAAAACTTAGTGGAGTCAAACATAAATGGCCTCACCAAACTTTGGCTATCACCACCACACCTTTCCATAAACGTGAGAATGTCAAAGAGCACAAGGAGTTGCAGAAAGTATCAATCCTGTGGCCTTGATAGGTACCAGCCAAGGCCCTACATACCAGGTAGTCATCCGGCGATTTTACCGCTCCGTGACATAGGCGCGTGACGTGACAGGTATTTTTTTTCTATGCCGCCACCCATTAACAGGTGACCAGGAGTGCCCCCGCCCTCGATCCCATCGACGCACATCACCTTACTTTAACACCAGAGAACAAAAGAGAAAATGTCGCGGCACTCCCAGCTAGGAAATGGAAGAAGAAATAAAAAAGCAAATGAAGAGAGGAAGGCTAAGTGGTAAGTGGTAATGTGCTCAAAAATAAGAAGGCAGAAAGTAGTCGTTGCTGAAATCAACAAGTGACTGCCCCCCAACTACGCCCCTGGGAATCATACATTCTGACATTCGCACATACGTAACCGAGTTAGTAAGGATTCCAAGTGTTTGCCCCACTGCCTGCTGCCCCAATCTCGTTGCCATCAAGAAAGGTTTGCTAGACAGTGAGGCAGGATACAATTTCATTCATACAAAGGTTGGGGAAGGCAGGTCCTGGTCTAGGCAAGCAGGTCTTTGCTGGAACCCGGTGAGACCCCCAGCTAAGCAAAGCTTGTTGCTGTTCGATCTCACCCAGGTTCCAGCGTCGGTTAGTCGGGGTGGCTTTCGCGCATGATGTAATTAATTGATCTATAAGTTGAAACATGATCTAATTAATTCATATTTCAAGAAAGCAGAAAATAAATAGAGGTACTATATTGCTTAACACCAATATAAATCTCTATCTCTGATTTACTGTTTTATTTCAGATTATGCACGTTTATGCATGCTTATGTTGTTTGTTTATATACTGTTACTTAGTTCTGAAAATTTGTATTATTGTTTATTTATAATGTTACATACATTACAAACTGCATAACTTCATTCTTCTGCAACTTAGAAGATGACTTTACAGACAGTTAGCATTTAGCACTGATATGGCTATTATTGTATTCAGGCTCATTTACATAAATGAGCAAACTACAAGGGAATTTTTGTCTAGGCTCGTGAGGCAAGCAGGTTATTCATATTCACTGATCTGATTTCACTGATTGATCTGATTTCACTGATTCACTGATTTTGAGGTTATTCATATTCACTGATCATGTGATTTTTAGTGATTTCTTTTATTTGTTTTTTAGTAGATGGTATTGAGTTTATATGGGGAATCTGGGGGTAACAATTGAATTCCATAAACGTGGTCCTATCCATGCTATGGTACGTGTCCGGTATAATTTTCGAGTGAATATTTCTTCAAAATGTCGTGCTACTCTTGAAGCTCTGTGATTGGTCTGAGTGAATTCGAAAAGTGAGGCTATGACTGGTGGGGCACTTCCAGATGCAACATTATAAAGCACGACTATAGCTTGCTGTCTGGCAATGTCCTTTACTTTAAGAATTTTGAGCTTTACATATATTGGGTTTGTGTGGGCTAGTCTTGCTTGATTATCAACAATCCTGACTATCTTTTTCTGTAGGATAAACAATTTGTTAAGGAGTGATTTCGGTGCGTTTCCCCACATCAGACAGCAGTAATTAAGATAAGGCAGAATTAATGCATTATACAACAGAAATCGGTGTTTCTGTCCCAGGAAATATCTAGAGCGACTTATAATCCCTATATTACGACTTATTATACTTGAAATATGCATAATGTGACTCTCCCACTTGAGTTCTTCGTCTATATATACACCAAGATACTTCACAGTTTTTGTATGTCCTATATTTATACCATTTAATATTACATTGATGTCAACATTTATTTTGGATTTATTGTATATTTGATAGAATGTTTTATTGTTGTTTAAGGACAGCTTGTTTGCTTGCAGCCATTTGTATACCTTTGGTAGTTCTGTATCTAAGTTATTTTGCAATTTAGAAGTGGAATCAGCCTCAAATAAAAGGGCTGTATCATCAGCATAAAGTAATGATGTAAACTTTGACGAAATCCTGGGAAAATCATTTATGTATAAGATGAACAGAAGTGGGCCCAGAATAGAGCCCTGGGGGACCCCAATACTTATTTGACTCAGGCTTGACTGGACTTTTTTATACTCTACACATTGATATCTATTTGATAAGTATGAGTCTATGATTGTCAGGAATGTATCTGT
Source organism: Chirona hameri (assembly GCA_036785665.1). Classification (NCBI taxonomy): domain Eukaryota; kingdom Metazoa; phylum Arthropoda; class Thecostraca; order Balanomorpha; family Balanidae; genus Chirona; species Chirona hameri. The sequence goes on from JAXIVJ010006265.1 coordinate 56,364, forward strand.
GATACCATATGAGTGAAGTTTAAGCAATAATATTATGTAATCAACAGTATCAAATGCCTTTTTTAGGTCTAGGTAGATACCACAGTTCATTTTGTTTGATTCAAACCCCCTGATTACTTTATCTTGCAATATGACCAAGGGCATGTATGTTGAGTATCCCTTCCTAAATCCAAATTGGTTGGGACAAATTATGCTATTGTTGGAGACATGCTCCATGACGCGGACATGGATCACTTTCTCTAGAATTTTTGATATATATGGAAGGATACTGATAGGTCTATAATTGTTCATTTGTGTCCTATCACCTGATTTATAAATAGGTTTTATGACAGCAATTTTGAGCCTGCTTGGAAACTTCCCCTGGTCAAGACAGGTATTTATAAAGTGGACAAGCTTGTCTATGATTGCCATAAATGTTAACTTAAAGATTCTTGCATTAGTTTTATCCACTCCATGTCCCACATTTTTCATGTTTTTAATTATAGATATAAGTTCATCATTATTAGTATGTTGCAAATGATTTGTTGTGTCTTTGCAAGGGTCTCCAAGGAACTCATATTTCACGGGCCCAATGCGCCATCGTTCGTAATGCTTTTTATGCGGTATAAATTTAGGTTCCTTTTCTAAGCCAGAGGCATAGGCGTAGGAACAGGGGGCAGGGGGCAGCCCCCCCCCCCCAACATTTTGGATTTTAACATTACGCCTATGGGCGTTGCATGGAAAGAATCGACTTCAGAATGCCTCCTGCCCCCCCCCCCCCCCAACTTGAACAAAGTTCCTACGCCCCTGGCCAGAGGAGATGAAGTACTGCAACAAAACATTCGGTAGAGCAACTATTTTTCGACTGACAAGACAGGAATAGTTTTTTCCTCGCTCTTACCACTGGCCTAATGCAGCCTGTCAAAGCAAGTCATGCAAATAGATACCAAGAACACTGCCAAGAACAGCCAAGAATGCATTGATATGTTGGGCCTTTAGCTGCCTACGGAACGCATTTCGCCAAGAAAGACTGCGCCAAGAAAGTGCGCCACAGCTGCCTCAGCTGTGACGTCAGTAGTATGCTTTGACCAATGCATTCTGAAGGGATGACGCCCTCCTGGTACCAGCATTTTTCACCACAACTTGCCAGCAAAAGTTTCATTGCGCCGATTTTGTCACAACCTAAAGTAACCAAGAGCTACATAATTTACAAATATAAGACAATATTTTTCCTTTAAAAAAATACAGCAATGGTGAATGCCAACATGTTCATTGTATTTTTTTTTCATTTTCTCTTTTTATTGTTCACCTCACAGTTTTCAAGGCAATGCTATGCTATTTAGAAAATCACATTCACATTTTTTTGTTGTTGAAGTTTTGAACTTGTGACAAATGCTGCGTGAATGTTTCGTAATGTGTCTGTGTCTGTGTCTGTGTCTGCGTCTGCGTCTGCGTCTGCGTCTGCGTCTGTGTCTGTGTCTGTGTCGGTGTGTGTCGGTGTGTGTCGGTGTGTGTGTCTGTGTGTCCAACGGAGCATATTGGCACGTGGAGCCCAAACGGCTGAGCCGATTTCGACGCGAGTGGCACCATTCGATGCGGCAACACTGCGGACATATGATGGTACCATTGTCGGGTCAATCGATGGCACGTGGCACGTGCCAAAAGCCAAAAAGTGGGCGCAAACATTTTTTTTCTCGCCTCTTCAGGTCACACGGTTGGTGACACAGACTTGATACTCGCAGGTCACGTGCGCGATACAGCGGCCCAAAATCCATTAATGCCGATTCTGAGGGGGGCAAAATAAACCCCCAGGGGGTAAAACCAAATTACGATTTTGACCCCAAGGCAATGCCCCGATCGCATTGCCGGCCTCTAGTTCAAAATCGTATAAAGATGAAAACATGTTTACATATTTTTCAGAGTTCCAAGATTTCCACCGGGCCGTCGCTCGGAAAGTGGGAGGAGCGTGTGTGTGTGTGTGTGTGTGTGTGTGTGTGTGTGTGTGTGTGTGTGTGTGTGTGTGTGTGTGTGTGTGTGTGTGTGTGTGTGTGTGTGTGTGTGTGTGTGTGTGTGTGTGTGTGTGTGTGTGTGTGTGTGTGTGTGTGTGTGTGTGTGTGTGTGTGTGTGTGTGTGTGTGTGTGTGTGTGTGTGTGTGTGTGTGTGTGTGTGTGTGTGTGTGTGTGTGTGTGTGTGTGTGTGTGTGTGTGTGTGTGTGTGTGTGTGTGTGTGTGTGTGTGTGTGTGTGTGTGTGTGTGTGTGTGTGTGTGTGTGTGTGTGTGTGTGTGTGTGTGTGTGTGTGTGTGTGTGTGTGTGTGTGTGTGTGTGTGTGTGTGTGTGTGTGTGTGTGTGTGTGTGTGTGTGTGTGTGTGTGTGTGTGTGTGTGTGTGTGTGTGTGTGTGTGTGTGTGTGTGTGTGTGTGTGTGTGTGTGTGTGTGTGTGTGTGTGTGTGTGTGTGTGTGTGTGTGTGTGTGTGTGTTGTGTGTGTGTGTGTGTGTGTGTGTGTGTGTGTGTGTGTGTGTGTGTGTGTGTGTGTGTGTGTGTGTGTGTGTGTGTGTGTGTGTGTGTGTGTGTGTGTGTGTGTGTGTGTGTGTGTGTGTGTGTGTGTGTGTGTGTGTGTGTGTGTGTGTGTGTGTGTGTGTGTGTGTGTGTGTGTGTGTGTGTGTGTGTGTGTGTGTGTGTGTGTGTGTGTGTGTGTGTGTGTGTGTGTGTGTGTGTGTGTGTGTGTGTGTGTGTGTGTGTGTGTGTGTGTGTGTGTGTGTGTGTGTGTGTGTGTGTGTGTGTGTGTGTGTGTGTGTGTGTGTGTGTGTGTGTGTGTGTGTGTGTGTGTGTGTGTGTGTGTGTGTGTGTGTGTGTGTGTGTGTGTGTGTGTGTGTGTGTGTGTGTGTGTGTGTGTGTGTGTGTGTGTGTGTGTGTGTGTGTGTGTGTGTGTGTGTGTGTGTGTGTGTGTGTGTGTGTGTGTGTGTGTGTGTGTGTGTGTGTGTGTGTGTGTGTGTGTGTGTGTGTGTGTGTGTGTGTGTGTGTGTGTGTGTGTGTGTGTGTGTGTGTGTGTGTGTGTGTGTGTGTGTGTGTGTGTGTGTGTGTGTGTGTGTGTGTGTGTGTGTGTGTGTGTGTGTGTGTGTGTGTGTGTGTGTGTGTGTGTGTGTGTGTGTGTGTGTGTGTGTGTGTGTGTGTGTGTGTGTGTGTGTGTGTGTGTGTGTGTGTGTGTGTGTGTGTGTGTGTGTGTGTGTGTGTGTGTGTGTGTGTGTGTGTGTGTGTGTGTGTGTGTGTGTGTGTGTGTGTGTGTGTGTGTGTGTGTGTGTGTGTGTGTGTGTGTGTGTGTGTGTGTGTGTGTGTGTGTGTGTGTGTGTGTGTGTGTGTGTGTGTGTGTGTGTGTGTGTGTGTGTGTGTGTGTGTGTGTGTGTGTGTGTGTGTGTGTGTGTGTGTGTGTGTGTGTGTGTGTGTGTGTGTGTGTGTGTGTGTGTGTGTGTGTGTGTGTGTGTGTGTGTGTGTGTGTGTGTGTGTGTGTGTGTGTGTGTGTGTGTGTGTGTGTGTGTGTGTGTGTGTGTGTGTGTCTGTGTGTGTCTGTGTGTGTGTGTGTGTGTGTGTGTGTGTGTGTGTGTGTGTGTGTGTGTGTGTGTGTGTGTGTGTGTGTGTGTGTGTGTGTGTGTGTGTGTGTGTG
>JAXIVJ010006265.1:65000-68007 GCA_036785665.1 Chirona hameri
GTGTGTGTGTGTGTGTGTGTGTGTGTGTGTGTGTGTGTGTGTGTGTGTGTGTGTGTGTGTGTGTGTGTGTGTGTGTGTGTGTGTGTGTGTGTGTGTGTGTGTGTGTGTGTGTGTGTGTGTGTTCATTGTGCATTGGCGTCAGCACGATGTGCGTAACGCATTTAATAATTTAATAATTACGAGAAGATAACCTTTAATGTTTTCCATTTATTTTAAAACTCTCTATCTTGTCTTTCAGTCTGCTGGCAAGCTGTTCTTTTGTGCTTCAATTTTTAATAAATTTATCATATGAGTGGTTTCAGGTTTTTTACCGGCGTTGCGGGATCTGCATATTACTGCTTTAGTGATTATTAATATGTTTGCAATGGATCTGTTTCTTGTGGGAAGAACCATGACTGAACGTTGTGGTGAAAATGTATTTGATATTGAGTGTGCAACTTTCTATCGATATCTTGCAAAAATGTTTGAGTAACTGGACACTGCCAGAATAAATGAATTATTGTTTCGGTATCACGCGTACACAATGTACAAGTGCTATTGTTGGATTATTCGAATTGTATGTAAGAACTTATTAGTTGTTATTATTATAATATTTATTATTATGTAATGCAGGACAAGTAAATACACTGAATTCGTAGATGGTTTAATGTGCAACAAACTGCCTTCATGATGAAAGCCGACATCGCGTTCCATTTTTGTTTTCGGTTTCTATCAGTAATGTCACATTTATCCCGCAATGCATTGATAAATAATGAATAGCAGTATTTTGTGATATTTGGCTTAATGAGGAACAATTGTAACTTTGAAGGGATATTCGGCCTCTCGAAAGGCAAGCGTATTGCATTTTCTGACGCTTAGAGGTAAGCTACGTATTAATGTTTAATAGCACAGAAATGTCATTGATATTCGATATTGTACTTTGCTTTCTTCTCGTGTTAGTATGTTGCCGTTTTTATCATTACACATATCTCCAATTAATCTCAGCCCTTGATTATCCATTGATTGACAATAGATGTTTTGAATTTTGTGTAGTCTGAGAACCATAAATGCTCCCTTATTATGTCTTCCGGTTGAAGATTTAACAGTTGATTAAATTGAATGACAGAATCTACCACTTCTCGCCAGAATATGTTGTTTATCTGTGTTTTTATTACTTTCAGCTGTGCGTGCTGTATGTGAGAAGCTTCAAGGGGTCTAACTGCTGTAGGTTTGCCGATTTTGTCCAATCGGCTGTGGAATCTAACTAATCGTTTTAACCACGACATTGTCAAGCTGTGTATAAAAGATGTTAAGTCAATCATTTGGAGTCCATCAAATTCAAGCTTCTGAATTATTTTCGTTCTTTAATGCGATCTGGTTTGTTGTTCCATAGAAAACCGTATAGCATTTGTTCAATCTGTTTAATGTAAACTTGTGAGGGATTCGGTAAAGATGTACGAGTTTGGACAGCAGCAACGATTTTATCACCGTTATTTTTCCAAGAGGTGTAATATGACGTCTCTTCCACTGCCTCCAGCCCCGGTAGCTGTCCTGTCTCCAGACGTGAGGCCCGGTACCTGTCCTGTCCCCAGACGTCAGGCCCGGAACCTGTCCTTTCTCCAGAAGTGAGGCCCGGTCTCCATACGTTAGGCCCGGTGCCTGTCCTGTCTCCAGACGTGAGGTCCGGTACCTGTCCTGTCTCCAGACGTTAGGCCCGGAACCTGTCCTTTCTCCAGAAGTGAGGCCCGGTGCCTGTCCTGTCTCCATACGTTAGGCCCGGTGCCTATCCTGTCTCCAGACGTGAGGTCCGGTGCCTGTCCTGTCTCCAGACGTTAAGCCCGGTACCTGTCCTATCTCCAGATGTGGGTCCGGTACCTTCCCTGCCTCTAGTCGTGAAGCCCGGTACCTGTCCTGTCCTCCAGACATGAGGTCCGGTACCGGCCCTGTCTCCAGACGTGAGGTCCGGTACCTGCCCTGCCTAGGGGCCCCGGTGCCTGTCCTGTCTCCAGACGTGAGGTCCGGTACCTGTCCTGTCTCCAGACATGAGGTCCGGTACCTGCCCTGCCTACGGGCCCGGTGCCTGTCCTGTCTCCAGACGTGAGGTCCGGTACCTGTCCTGTCTCCAGACATGAGGTCCGGTACCTGCCCTGCCTCCGGGCCCGGTGCCTGTCCTGTCTCCAGACGTGAGGCCCGGTACCTGTCCTGTCTCCAGACGTCAGGCCCGGTACATGTCCTGTCTCCAGACGTGAGGCCCAGTACCTGTCCTGTCTCCAGACGTAAGGGTCGGTACCTGTCCTGCCTCCAGACGTGAGGTCCGGTACCTGTCCTATCTCCCGACCCGGTACCTGTCCTGTCTCCAGATCCAGTTTCCACTGAGCAAGGGCGCCGCAACCCTTCGAAAGTTGGGGGGGGGGGGGGGGAGGCATTCTGAAGTCGATTCTTTCCATGCAACGCCCATAGGCGTAATGTTAAAATCCGAAAATGTTGGGGGGCGGGCGGCTGCCCCCTCCCCCCCCCCCAGTTCCTGCGTCCTTGCCACTGAGTGAACCTGTTGGTATTGCATTTCATCGCGTGTGGGGCCCCTCTGCAGGCCTCCGCAGCCGGAAAACTACACCTAGTACATAGACTGCAATTCCTCTCAATAGATGGCGCTGCGAGCGTGTACATTAAAATCCTTACGGGAAATGCGGAGAAACAACTTCAATGTATATGCACATGCGGAACTTTATATACTTTTGGGGTTGTAGCTACAACTGCATCCTCAAAAATTACAACCCCAATTATGAATATTACAACCCCAACATTGTCAGTGAATGCATACCTAAGTAAATAAATACTGTGAAAGGTACGCAAAATCACCAAAGGATTTTCAATAACAATCATAACAAAATAATGAAAACATATATGAACACAGGAAAGAACAAACTTTAAATTGTTAGTAAAGTTTGTCATAAAATAACATTTAAAATCCAACAATAGGTACAACATATTATCTCCAAATTACTGAGCACGACTATGTAGGTACCCA
>JAXIVJ010006266.1:5000-45000 GCA_036785665.1 Chirona hameri
TGTTGGTAATGACCTGTGTTTGTGGTCCCATTGGGGCGACTGTAGTAATGGTCACTAAGGCAGGTGCAAATGACCTGTGTTTGTGGTCCCTTTGGGGCGACTGTAGTAATGGTCACTAAGGCAGGTGCATGTATGGCAACCGGTGTCATTAAGCCCACTCTATTCAATTATGATATTTTACTTAAGCGAACCGTTCGCTATGACATTTCAGATGCAAATGACATGAATCATGATTGTCTAACTCGATACATGCATACGTGACGTGGCAAATATAACTTATTTGCTCTTTTCACAAAAAGCTGTACCCGAGTTAAGTTTATGTTATGAGTACTGCAAATAAATTCGAGGATGTGTTTAGTTGTAATGAACAATAAACTGGTAAAACAAATTACTAGCACTATCTCAATAAGCATTTACTGAATACCTGCGTAAGATTTAAAGCGTCTCACTATGAGGTATAGGCTACCTTCTAAACTCACTATATCTTATGAGCTGCAGGTGGAATTGGAGCTACTGGCATTGGAAGGTCTGGACTACCCACATGCGATATTATAGTACCCTGAGAAAACCGCAGTGTTGTTATAATGTTATAAAACAGTGATGCTGGTAAAAAGCGGTGACCGTCTTAAAGGGACATTCCCACCTTTCTGAAAATGGTCAAATACACGCCGGTTGTAGTGGAAAATATGAAGTAAACGCTGCTTAAAACGATTATGATATTTTTTCTCTCGAAAACGTCACTTAACTTGATACAAATTAAGTTTTTGAATTTGGGGTGATGACCGTCATTATTGAGCAATAGAGAAAATCTTAAAGCTGCCAAATGATATGCCACAATGTTTTCAGACACTTCTTGCGATTTTAATACATACAAGTATTTTCTTATCACGGGTTTTGAAAATAAGCGCGAAAATGAAAACAAACCAGACCCTAAGATTGATCTCTTACAGGTACACACTGCGTGGACGAGAGATGACGTCATCGAAACAAAACTATCAAATAGGAGTGGGCCTTCCTAAGGCCCACATTTTAAAATTGAACTTGAATTTATTTGAGACCAGATAACTGTGTTTGTTTTAAATGCTACGTTCGTAAATTTATATACATAGCCACTAACTTGGCTATCTCAACTCAACACTAATGTTAAGGTGGGAATGTCCCTTTAGCGTGCCTCAGCATTTAGAGACCCTGCGACAAATACAGATCGGCCATTGGTAACATGCTGGTTGTACAGATCGGCCATTGGTAACATGCTGGTTGGTCATACAATGACGTTCTTGTAACACATATCTATGCGAAATATATTATGTTTTTGAAATTGTGAAAGTGTCGTGTTTTAGTTGGTAAATCGTTGGCCTGATGATCGGAAGGTTCGCCTCATCACTCCTACTGCCGCAGCCCACATCTCCCACTGCCGCAGCCCACATCTCCCACTGCCGCAGCCCACATCTCCCACTGCCGCAGCCCACATATCCCACTGCCGTAGCCCACATCTCCCACTGCCGCAGCCCACATCTCCCACTGCCGCAGCCCACATCTCCCACTGCCGCAGCCCACATCTCCCACTGCCGCAGCCCACATCTCCCACTGCCGCAGCCAACATCTCCCACTGCCGCAGCCCACATCTCCCACTGCCGCAGCCCACATCTCCCACTGCCGCAGCCCACATCTCCCACTGCCGCAGCCCACATCTCCCACTGCCGCAGCCCACATCTCCCACTGCCGCAGCCCACATCTCCCACTGCCGCAGCCCACATGTCCCACTGCCGCAGCCCACATCTCCCACTGCCGCAGCCCACATCTCCCACTGCCGCAGCCCACATCTTCCACTGCCGCAGCCCACATCTCCCACTGCCGCAGCCCACATCTCCCACTGCCGCAGCCCACATCTCCCACTGCCGCAGCCCACATGTCCCACTGCCGCAGCCCACATCTCCCACTGCCGCAGCCCACATCTCCCACTGCCGCAGCACACATGTGTGCTCTTCGCCGTATGCCTCAATAAGTACAGAGAGCGGTGGGACGTCAAGCCCCAATAATAATAAGTATTATTATTGCAATTATTAATATAACTGCGAAATGCACAACATTGTACCACGCAAATCACCGAACATCTATTTATGATCTCGCTGGTCACTGTTAACCCTATGTGTAACAGGCTCCTAGCTACCCCTATTTGTAACAGGGGGGGGGGGGGGGGAGGGGACCGGATTCCGCCCCCCCCCCCCCGGAGATCTCGAGATCTATCCATCCGATTTTCACAAATAAAACGGCATATTATTCCCATCAACACTATCTACATTTCTAAAATATACAACATCCGACATTTTGATAGGGGGGCAATAGGGGGGCAAAACTAAATTTTTTAGAGGTATTTGTGATCCAACACAGCTGTCATGTTTATCAACCGATTTTAACGCAACTAATGGGGATCGATAGAGAATGAATTGGAAATTAATATGTGGCGGTGACTTGAAAATTCAAAAATCATAGGCGTGTGCATGTCACTCAATATGGGGTGAAGTAAATGCGTAATAAAACCATTTATGTTTTTTTATGAATGAAACGGTGTGTTATTGTGACATTATAAAAAAACAGTTATTCAACATATTTTGTTTTGCCATAGGCGGTACCAGGTCAGTGAAAAGGGAGGTAAAATAGGAAAAAAATAGTAACCGCAGGCAAGTTGCTACCCAGCACTATAAATAAGTTACTGATCGTAGATAGTTCCTTTTTGCATGTTGTAATTCATCATAGGCGTATCCAGGATCCACACTGGGGAGGCCCAATACCTTTTGATAGGTATAGTATCCGATATTATATTAATAATTAGTCAACAGTTACTATTTCACATACAACTTCAATTCATATTGCTTACCCCCCTTTTTACCCTACCTGGACTCGCCTATTATCTTATAATCGTTCATAGAGTACCCGTGGTGCATGTTTCATCCTAAAACTGCAGTATGTTATGTCATTGTAGGCACATGCATCTTAGTTTCCTTCCAATAATATGGCCCCCCTTTCTTCCATTCCTGAGCGCGCCTCTGCAAAAAGAATGACTTAATTTCCTCTCCTGGCCTCATATGTGCATATATCATTATAAACTAACCGTCTATTGCGCCGTAATCGCTAGCATATCGTCATCACCATGCCAGTCACCTTTTCATGTGCCTGAACACGCCCCTGCAACTCTATATGTAATACATTATGCAAATGATGAAAGGAGAATCTATCTTTTACATCTTGATAGCTATAAATGCCCCTTAAATCGCTCTATTGGCTTCCCGGCAAGCATTGCATACTTCCTGGAACCCCCCTTTACAAGCCCCTGAAACTGCCTCTGCCATGCAATTTGTATGATATTTCATTAACATCAACTAATTTGCACTTGTTGCAATCACCGTAAGCCGATGTATCTCCGTCATACTTGAGGCAGTTATGAAGGAACCGTGAAGATCGCATTTCCGTATTATCGCCAAATGTCGCCGCAGAACCCTCCCAAAACGTGCCCTGGAACCGCCTCTGTTCAGGTTAAGAACGCAAAATTTTGACTTCAAATGCGGAATTCAATTATAGTAAAAGTTACAAAATTGCATGGGTCTGGTCCTAGCCGTTCGGGAGATATCTGCGAAAAACATGAGGGGGGCGAAATCCGCCCCCTTTACAAATAGGGTTAAAGGGACACATTCATAATGAATAGGTGTTGCAGTGTTGGCCCACGGTCAGGGGACTGATAATGAAACGAGGTGATGCATGCGAAAATGTATTCCCATATCGTCTCACCTCTGAGTGCCTGGGTATCAATCCCATATCGTCTCACCTCTGAGTGCCTGGGTATCATTCCCATATCGTCTCACCTCTGAGTGCCTGGGTATCAATCCCATATCGTCTCACCTCTGAGTGCCTGGGTATCATTCCCATATCGTCTCACCTCTGAGTGCCTGGGTATCATTCCCATATCGTCTCACCTCTGAGTGCCTGGGTATCATTCCCATATCGTCTCACCTCTGAGTGCCTGGGTATCATTCCCATATCGTCTCACCTCTGAGTGCCTGGGTATCATTCCCATATCGTCTCACCTCTGAGTGCCTGGGTATCATTCCCATATCGTCTCACCTCTGAGTGCCTGGGTATCATTCCCATATCGTCTCACCTCTGAGTGCCTGGGTATCATTCCCATATCGTCTCACCTCTGAGTGCCTGGGTATCATTCCCATATCGTCTCACCTCTGAGTGCCTGGGTATCATTCCCATATCGTCTCACCTCTGAGTGCCTGGGTATCATTCCCATATCGTCTCACCTCTGAGTGCCTGGGTATCATTCCCATATCGTCTCACCTCTGAGTGCCTGGGTATCATTCCCATATCGTCTCACCTCTGAGTGCCTGGGTATCATTCCCATATCGTCTCACCTCTGAGTGCCTGGGTATCATTCCCATATCGTCTCACCTCTGAGTGCCTGGGTATCATTCCCATATCGTCTCACCTCTGAGTGCCTGGGTATCATTCCCATATCGTCTCACCTCTGAGTGCCTGGGTATCATTCCCATATCGTCTCACCTCTGAGTGCCTGGGTATCATTCCCATATCGTCTCACCTCTGAGTGCCTGGGTATCGGAATTCGGACACCAAAGCAATGTCCAAGCAAACGTCGCGGTTTTTTCCATTCTCGCGCATACCTCATCTCATCTCATTATCAGCCCCCTTGCCGTGGGCCAACACTGCAACACGGCTGGGCGCGCCTTGTCTTGACATAAACGAATGCCACATTAGTGTTGCAGCATCGTCTCTGAGCACAAACAGCCGTCCAGGCGAGGTCCACTGGCATTAGTGACGCGGCCTGGTCGTCAGGCGGCGCTGCGAGGCTGATGAAATCCCCCTGACCGTTATGTCATTGATGCCGGGTGGCGGACGCTAGCGCCACCAGTGCTCACCCGTCAACGACTCGACACTGGTGTTGGCAGAGTACTCAGTCGAGAGGAGATCAGGGAGAGTATTGACGACGGCAACGTTAGGAAAGTCAACGACTCGACACTGGTGTTGGCAGAGTACTCAGTCGAGAGGAGATCAGGGAGAGTATTGACGACGGCAACGTTAGGAAAGTCAACGACTCGACACTACACTGGTGTTGGCAGAGTACTCAGTCGAGAGGAGATCAGGGAGAGTATTGACGACGGCAACGTTAGGAAAGTCAACGACTCGACACTGGTGTTGGCAGAGTACTCAGTCGAGAGGAGATCAGGGAGAGTATTGACGACGGCAACGTTAGGAAAGTCAACGACTCGACACTAGTGTTGGCAGAGTACTCAGTCGAGAGGAGATCAGGGAGAGTATTGACGATGGCAACGTTAGGAAAGTCAACGACTCGACACTACACTGGTGTTGGCAGAGTACTCAGTCGAGAGGAGATCAGGGAGAGTATTGACGATGGCAACGTTAGGAAAGTCAACGACTCGACACTACACTGGTGTTGGCAGAGTATTCAGTCGAGAGGAGATCAGGGAGAGTATTGACGACGGAAACGTTAGGAAAGTCAACGACTCGACACTGGTGTTGGCAGAGTACTCAGTCGAGAAGAGATCAGGGAGAGTATTGACGACGTTAGGAAAGTCAACGACTCGACACTGGTGTTGGCAGAGTACTCAGTCGAGAGGAGATCAGGGAGAGTATTGACGGCGGAAACGTTAGGGAAGTCAACGACTCGACACTACACTGGTGTTGGCAGAGTACTCAGTCGAGAGGAGATCAGGGGAGTATTGACGACGGCAACGTTAGGAAAGTCAACGACTCGACACTGGTGTTGGCAGAGTACTCAGTCGAGAGGAGATCAGGGAGAGTACTGACGACGGAAACGTTAGGAAAGTCAACGACTCGACACTGGTGTTGGCAGAGTACTCAGTCGAGAGGAGATCAGGGAGAGTACTGACGACGGCAACGTTAGGAAAGTCAACGACTCGACACTGGTGTTGGCAGAGTACTCAGTCGAGAGGAGATCAGGGAGAGTACTGACGATGGCAACGTTAGGAAAGTCAACGACTCGACACTGGTGTTGGCAGAGTACTCAGTCGAGAGGAGATCAGGGAGAGTATTGACGACGGAAACGTTAGGAAAGTCAACGACTCGACACTACACTGGTGTTGGCAGAGTACTCAGTCGAGAGGAGATCAGGGAGAGTATTGACGACGGCAACGTTAGGAAAGTCAACGACTCGACACTACACTGGTGTTGGCAGAGTACTCAGTCGAGAGGAGATCAGGGAGAGTATTGACGACGGAAGCGTTAGGAAAGTCAACGACTCGACACTGGTGTTGGCAGAGTACTCAGTCGAGAGGAGATCAGGGAGAGTATTGACGACGGAAACGTTAGCAAAGTCAACGACTCGGCACTGGTGTTGGCAGAGTGCTCAGTCGAGAGGAGATCAGGGAGAGTATTGACGACGGAAACGTTAGGAAAGTCAACGACTCGACACTGGTGTTGGCAGAGTACTCAGTCGAGAGGAGATCAGGGAGAGTATTGACGACGGAAACGTTAGGAAAGTCAACGACTCGACACTGGTGTTGGCAGAGTACTCAGTCGAGAGGAGATCAGGGAGAGTATTGACGACGGAAACGTTAGGAAAGTCAACGACTCGACACTACACTGGTGTTGGCAGAGTACTCAGTCGAGAGGAGATCAGGGAGAGTATTGACGACGGCAACGTTAGGAAAGTCAACGACTCGACACTGGTGTTGGCAGAGTACTCAGTCGAGAGGAGATCAGGGAGAGAATTGACGACGGAAACGTTAGGAAAGTCAACGACTCGACACTGGTGTTGGCAGAGTACTCAGTCGAGAGGAGATCAGGGAGAGTATTGACGACGGAAACGTTAGGAAAGCAGTACAATGTGCAATGATATACACGCTAGTTGCTGGTTGATGGTGCTGCGGGTCACCCGCCACCCTCACATAAACACAAACGCACATCAATTTTTGATTTGTGTATTGTATGATTATATGTGCTACAAAACGGGATATAACATTGCATATCAGTTCAATACAAAAGTAGATGATAAGAAGTCGTGCAATCGTTCAACTTTGACAACTGACGCAACATGTGTAAGATGCGCTTACCCAGGACTTTCAATTGTACGAGGGTAGGTTTAATGTCACGCTGCATTGTCAGATTAAGCTTCAAACTCCTCAGGATTGCATACTCCTAAAATAAACGTACAGAGTACGTGGCAAAGTGTCCTGGAATACAAAAGGAAATGCAGTACTAAAGCCGTTGCGCCAGGCATTCCTCTCATAAATTAATCAAGAACGATGGGTAGCGAGCTAAATATGCATCGCATGCTGCGCACTGTACTGCTATGTGCTGATTCAGGATTCAATATTGCAAAGCTTGTGGTGAATGCGACATAAAATTCATGGCCGAGAGCAGACCGAATATAAAAATGCATGACATCGTCAAAAGTGCTCAACATATCTACATCGATCTACAACAACATAATTTATAAACAAAACATGTTTTAAATGTACTATTTTTACACGACACTGGCCCGCGGTGCACTGGGAGGATGTCCCTTGGCCCAAGCCAGTGCACAGCCGACATTGTTGCTGGCAGTGAATGACACCCTGTTCAATTAGTTACAGACTGCAGAGAAAAATATTGCCGCTGCTGCCACTGTTGTTACTGCTGCTTCTGCCACTGTTGTTACTGCTGCTGCTGCCACTGTTGTTACTGCTGCTGCTGCCACTGTTGCTACTGCTGCTGCTGTTGTTACTGCTGCTGCTTCTGCTACTGTTGTTACTGCTGCTGCTGCCACTGTTGCTACTGCTGCTGCTGCCACTGTTGCTGCTGCTGCTTCTGCCACTGTTGTTACTGCTGCTGCTGCCACTGTTGTTACTGTTGCTGCTGTCAATGTTGTTACAGCTGCTGCTGCCACTGTTGCTGCTGCTGCTGCTGTTGTTACTGATGCTGCTTCTGCTACTGTTGTTACTGCTGCTGCTGCCACTGTTGTTACGGCTGCTGCTGCCACTGTTGCTACTGCTGCTGCTGCTGCTGTTGTTACTGCTGTTGCTGCCACTGTTGTTACTGCTGCTGCTGCTGCTGCCACTGTTGCTACTGCTGCCGCTGCCACTGTTGTTACTGCTGCTGCTGCCACTGTTGTTACTGCTGCTGCTGCCACTGTTGTTACTGCTGCTTCTGCCACTGTTGTTACTGCTGCTGCTGTCACTGTTGTTACAGCTGCCGCTGCCACTGTTGCTACTGCTGCTGCTGCCACTGTTGTTACTGCTGCTTCTGCCACTGTTGTTACTGCTGCTGCTGCCATTGTTGTTACTGCTGCTGCTGTCACTGTTGTTACAGCTGCTGCTGCCACTGTTGCTACTGCTGCTGCTGTTGTTACTGCTGCTGCTGCCACTGTTGCTACTGCTGCTGATGCTGCTGTTGTTACTGCTGCTGCTGCCACTGTTGTTACTGCTGCTGCTGCAAATGTTGTTACTGCTGCTGCTGTTACTGTTGTTACTGCTGCTGCTGCCTCTGTTACTGCTGCTTCTGTCACTGTTGTTACTGCTGCTGCTGCCACTGTTGTTACTGCTGCTGCTGTTACTGTTGTTACTGCTGCTGCTGTCACTGTTGTTACTGCTGCTGCTTACACTGTTGTTACTGCTGCTGCTGCCACTGTTGTTACTGCTGCTGCTGCTGCTGCCACTGTTGTTACAGCTGCTGCTGTTGTTACTGCTGCTGCTGCTGCCTCTGTTGTTACTGCTGCTGATGCCACTGCTGTTACTGCTGCTGCTGCTGCCTCTGTTGTTACTGCTGCTGCTGCCACTGGTGAGCCCTGCACTGTTGTTAATGGGCAATGCATGCTATTATGTTTCATTAATTACACACATCAGGATGGAATAATGTAATACTGTCGCTGTTGCCCCCACTGCTTCTGTTGCTGCTGGCGCTTTTGTCAATATCCACGATGTACGCTTCACTGGTTGCTCTCGTAGTCGTGTCGTATGTTCTCGTAGCTTTACTGGTTAAGCAGGTCTCTGGATGTTGTTCAGCTTTGTTCGCAGGTCTTCCTTTTCATCGCTGGCCCATGTTTACGTCAGCCTCGGGCGCGCCCCACTTACTATATAGCTTCATTTGGGTGACGCTATGAAAGGGTTTGGTTGTATTATGTATGACCGTGTGCGATATGCAAGCATATGATGAACAGTGAACTCGTCCACTGAAATCGAATTCATCACCTCGATTATCCGACCTATCATTTCCTATCACAATCGTAGACGCATTGACCTGACCCCAGTTAATATCGCATTTAGCGTAGGTGAAGCATTTGCTTCTTATTTTACGATGATGATGAGTTCCATCTACTATGTTTTTTGTTGTTCCCGTGACAGCGTGCGCAGACTGATCTGAGTGGGCGTAACATTATTTGCGCGTGCTACATTCCGATCTGTTATATTCGTCCTCGGCAAACATCCAACATTCCGAGTCAGCTTCTAATGAAGCCTACGAGAGGCATATGGTGTCTCTCCGCATTTTTGGATGGTTAATATACTCATCAATGCATTGCCGATGAAGCGTCAAATTTCACAAATTATTTATAACTGAATATACTATGACATTCACCTCGAAAGCGACACGCTGAAACGCACTTTGGCAAATGGGATGGGAATTTCACGAACTGAAATATTATATATGTTTGTTTTGAAAGAGAATAAACTACAGAAAATCGGCAACTTCAGATAACAGGTAGAGACTACAAATAAGTTTTCCAGGGGAGTGCCAAGTTCCCTTAGAAGTTAAATCACTCGCCTCTTAAATCACGCTACTCGTACTGTAAGCATCAAATGGCACTGCTGTTAAAATTTAATGATCCGGGATTAGGAAGTTCATGACGCATGAATGCAATCCTATCTTGTGTCTTAATTACCAGTAAACCCCCTTTTTGGGCGATGACCGAGGGGCGCGCTCTAGTAAGGGCGATGACCGAGGGGCGCGCTCTGGTAAGGGCGATGACCGAGGGGCGCGCTCTGGTAAGGGCGATGACCGAGGGGGCGCGCTCTGGTAAAGGCGATGACCGAGGGGGCGCGCTCTGGTAAAGGCGATGACCGAGGGGGCGCGCTCTGGTAAGGGCGATGACCGAGGGGCGCGCTCTGGTAAGGGCGATGACCGAGGGGCGCGCTCTGGTAAGGCTAAATGAAGTTGTTACGAGCGAACGCGAAGCGCTCGCTCGTTATTTTACTCCAGTAGGGGTAAAATAACTCTGTGTGTGACTGGCGGTGGTGCATCTTCTGTCATCTATACAATCTTGGCTTCTTAACTAGCTACGCATCGCGCAAGTTAGTACTCTGGTTATTATAATTTGTAGTCTGCCCCCATATGTCTTTCCCCATGTGTCATATGTTTTCACTTCTTTCGTTTAGTGAATCGAACATCATTTCGTCAAGGCACAGACTACCTCAAACCAAATGAATTGACTTTTTTGTTAGGCACTGACCATTGACCAATTAAACGAAAATTAAGATGCATTCCTAAATCCTAAACTATTTTTAGCCCGACTGGAGAGGCTACCTGAGCAGGCACAAAACAGCGAACTGTATCGTTTGAAAAGGTTAAGTTGCGTGTGCGCTATGCACTGGCGGATCCAGCCTCTCTCCGTGGGGGTGGGAGGATCTTTTTGTGGCAAAAAGGTACTCCCATTTTTCCCCGTGGATTTGGGCCGGTCGCCTTATTTATGTATTCGAGCTTAATAAATTCACTTTTCAAATTCACAAAAATGTGATTTTTTCAAAAACAAAACAGTTTTTTCCCATTTTGGGGTAAAAACACAAAACTTCACAAATCTGAGATTGTCATTTGGAAGAGAATGTCATTTCCTTTCTTTTGACGTTTTTATTTGCAATTTTCTTCAAAACTCTATTTTCTACGATTGTTCAAACATCAACCCGCGTACTGCAGGGGGGGGGGGGGGGGGGGGGGGGTGATTTCCGCCCCCCCCCCCCCCCCCCTTAGGTTTTCGCAGATGCCGCCGGGTTTTGGCACACCTGTTAGGACATCAATTGCACACACTTTGAAGATAAATTGACCTCGGGTCATCCCAGGTCAGGTCACCAGACCAGGTAAAGTGATTCCACCTCCAAAAACGTTTGCAGTTGTGCCAAAGCCAGAGTTTCTCACCGATCAGTTTGAAACTTACAGGGTGTCGTCAGGGCATAAGTACTTACAATTTGTTTATCTCGGAATTTGTATATCGGTGACCTAAGGTCAGGCCAATTTCGTGACCTCCCATAATAAGTCAATGGGGAAATATTAAAATGCTTCCTATTTCAAGAATATGCATGATATTAGTCCAATTACTTCTGTATCATGTTATTATAGGATTTTCTTGATGATCCAAGTGTAAGTTTTGTTCAGTGACCCCAATGGGGTCATTTGAGGTCATCCGAGTTCGCCATTACTTGTTTGTCAATAACTCGCATAATGAAGATAGAGAAGTAAAACCGACAGCAATGTGTTTGTCTCGTAGAGACACTTCTCCCTATATGCAACATGACATACTTGGGTCTTGACCTCAGGTCAAGGTCACGTGACCTGTGGTCAAATTTTGAAGTTGATCTAACAACCCTGTATATCATTCGAAGCGCCTTGAGTAGACAAACACAATGGCGTAAACAGTCTTCCGTTATCATTATTACGTAAAAAGTTATCAGCGAAAATCCGTTTTTGCAAAAAAACAGCATTTTTTTTTTGACCTCTGGAGCTTCAAATATTGACCCGAGATCAAATTTGAGGACATGTTGTCGATTGCAAATTGCAATGGCTGGCGATCGCTTTTTCCGTTTGTTTCTAGCTAGTATAGGTTCCGATATATATGGGAATTTCTAGAGCGAAGTCCTAAAACAGGAAAAACTGGAAAATTTGATATTTGATGACCTCTGGTGACCTCAATTTTGACCTGACCTAAAACATACCAAACACTTTCGATAGAACATGTATCAAGCTATCAAACGCCGTTTTCCGCTTGTCGCTACGTAGCGTAGTTTTCGAGATCTCACGGGGGGAGGGGGGGCTGAAATCACACACCCACATGCAGTTCGTGTTCGGCGCAAACCCCCTGCAGTGCGCGGGTTAATCGTTTTTCACCAAAAAATGTCATAACATGGCGTCATTTAAACGTCATTATTTCCCAAAATACTACATCAATTTAATTGGAATTTGGTGGGAAGACGTAGAATTGATGCAGCATGAGGTACTGAAAGTTTAACGTTGATATCCATCATCGTTTTCACGTTATTGAGAAAATCCGGGAGGGGGCTGATTCTGCCCCCCAGCGGGGCGCGGGATAAGTGTCACCGGGCTGCTTGAATTGCATCAGGTGCCCTGTTTTGTCTATCATTGAAAGAAAGGGATACATACAAACTTCAAATGCAATCACACGAGAGAAGAAAAACTTCGGTTTTAATGAAGTTTTCTCCTAAGATCATTGTTTTTTTTCACGTTCAGTGCAGGGAACGCGCGGGGGGGGGGGCATACTTGTATTGAATGCCCCTCTCAGATTCCTGTGGAGGAGGGGGGGGGGGGGGGGGCATTCGCCCCTAATCAGGCACGTAGCCAAGGGAGGGGGGGGCCTCCCCCCTGGAGGCCAGGAGAGCCCTTGCCGAGAAGGGCCAACGAGTCCGCGCGAAGCGCCATATCATGGGCTCTTTACCACGCGAAGCGTTGTCTTTCGAGAGTTTAGAACACTGCAGAGGCCCTTTGGGCCACCAGGGCCCTCTTTGAAAGACCAGAGGGCCCTTAGACGTTCAAAAGAGCCCTGTGCATGTCAGAGGGGCCCCTGGCTAGACCGAAAGGGCCCCTGAGCGGGTCAGAGGGCCCCTGAACACGTCAAATTGGCCCCTAGCCAGCACAGAGGGGCCCCTGGGCAGGTCGAGAGGCCCCTGAGTATGTCGGCAGGGCAATAAAGCGGCCAGCGCAGTCCCTTGCCAGGCCATAAGGGCTCCTGAGCAGGTTGGAGGGCCCCTGGACAGACCAGGGGCCCCTGGAACGTTAAAAGAGCCCCTGTGCAGGTCAGAGGGGCCCCTGGCCAGACCGAAAAGGCCCCTAGGTGGGTCAGAGACTCAGAAGGGCCCCTGAACGTACCGAATGGGCCCCTAGTCAGCACGGAGGGGACCCAGTGCAGGTCGGAGGGCCTTCGGAGCATGTCGCAAGGCAACAAAGCAGCCAGCGCAGTCCCTTGTCAGGTCGGAAGGGCCACTTAGAAGGGTGGAGGACCCCTGGAGAGACCAGATGACTCCTGGAAAGTTCAAAGGGCCCCTGTGCAGATCGGAGGGCCCCTGGCCAGACTAAAAGGACCCCTGGGTGGGTAAGAAGGGCCCATGAACATGCCGAATTGGTCCCTAGCCAGCACGGAGGGGCACCAGGGCAGATCGGAAGGCCCCTTGAGCATGTCGACAGGGCGACAAAGCAGCCAGCGCAGTCCGACCAGAAGAGTCGCTGGGCAGATCGGAGGGGCTCCTGGGCAAATCAGAGGGGCCCCTGGCTAGACCGAAAGGGTCCCTGGCTCGGTTGGAAGGGCCCTTGAACATGCCGGATGAGTTCCTAGCCAGACTGGAGGGGCCCCTGGGCAGGTCGGAGGGCCACCTGAGCATGTCGGCAGGGCGACAAAGCAGCCAGTGCAGCCCCTGGCCAGGTCGGAAGGACCTCTGAACAGGCCGAATAGCCCCTTGACACACAAAGGGGGCTTCTTGGAAGGTCGGAGGAGTCCCTAGTCAGACCAGAAGGGCCAAAAGCACGTAGAGATCCCAGATGAAGATAAAATACAAAGAGGACTTCCTCCACGATACAAATATTAAAAGCGGAGCGTTCGGGTGTATTGCAACACCATTCGTCTGTTCTTGTAGAGTAAGCCCTCTTTGTATTATATATATATATATATATATATATATATATATATATATATATATATATATATATATATATATATATATATATATATATATATATATATATATCACCCACTCCACATCATGTCTTTTCGCTTCGCGGATCCCAGATGAGTCCCTGAACAGGTCGGAAGGGCGTTGAAAAGGTCGGACCGGCCCCTAGAGGATCTGAAGGGACCCTGGACCTTTCAACAGTAAGAATGCAGTTGTTCAGGAAATACATCTAAAAATGCTTGCGCTGCTCCACGGCGCAATTTTACTACAAATTCAATTATATGCGTGTTATAAAAAAACGGTCCGTTTCTCGGCGCATTTATGTGTTATTTTGCTACTTTCCTATATAATTGGGCAAAATAGTTCACTTTAGCACTTTTTTACCGCACTTTTAAACGCACAATATATCATTTTAGAGGTCTGTATCATACGCAATGCGACGCATTGATGAGAAAGCATATCCAGGGCATAAGACTCAAAATTTTCGCGCCGCTCCGCGGCGCAATTCGTTTAAGAGTTCCAGGGCTTGATCTTAAAATATTCCAAGTTGATATATCTGATTCGAAATTGGTGTCACTGGTTCCAACAAACTTGATATGGCAGTTTGTTAACTCCAGCTCCTAAAAGTTTATATGGCCCATGCCATACCTGTCATACTGCATTTTTCATCCTTGTAAAGTGCCGTTTCATCCGTTTTGTTTGGCCCTTTCAACGCTTGGGAAGGGGGCCCTTTCAACGCTCGGGAAGGGGCCCTTTCGAGGCGCCGTCCCCCCCCCTGGACGAAATCCTGGCTACGTGCCTGCCCCTGATGCCCACCTGGATCCGCCAGTGCCAGCAATTACTGCCAAGGAGGGTCTTTGCCAGACACTTACGTAATGGAATTAATTTTCCAAAATTGTATAAGCAATTTCGAAAGTTGTGTAATGCCGCGAAGCGGCGCGAAATTTTCCGGTATTTGACAGTGGATAGCTAGATTTTGACTGCTGCAAAGACATTTGTTTACGATTTTACGATACATTGGGAACGCGCGGGGGGGGGGGGGGGGGCATACTTGTATTGAATGCCCTCCCCAGATGCCTGCGGGGGGGGGGGGGGGATTTGCCCCTGGTGCCCCCCCCCCCCCTCCTGGGTCCGCCAGTGGCGGCGCTATAAGACATGACGGCTGTGAAATGAAATAAATATGATTTTGTAAAATGATATCAAGTGACAAATTTTAACTAAAGCAAAATCACCCATTACATCAAAAATGAAACCACAAGGCTGAAACCCCCTATTTGGAATATAACAATACAGAAACATATTTTCAATGTTGGCCCTCTGCTCTAGTCAGCTGTCGAACGCCCCGCGTGTTCTGGCCGGGCCTGGCCAGGCGGGGCAGGCGGTGTCTGCCATACAAACAACGTAACGGTTTGGAGCGCGGGGCGTCCGCGTGCCAGAGTGCAGTGGTCGCAGCAGCCCCGTGCCCGGGACCTGTCACCCTGACACGGACACCCACCACCTGCCAGACCATGGTATCCAGCCCGGAACCACACCGAGACAGGGCAGTGGGGAGCGTGGACCCAGGCATGGCTTGAGAGAGAGGGAGAGAGAACGGTCTGACAAGTTGTTGAATATGGTGTGCTTGAACGCTGAAGCAAAATCTACCCGATAAATGTCGCAAGCAATGTGGAATACATTGGCCTCCTGTGAACCATTAAACACGACGTATCACAGAGCTGTAAGAGATGTCAAAACACCAAACAGACACGAACTTTTCCTCAAATATCAGGAGCGAGACGCCTCCCCAGGGAGAGAACGAACAGAATCTGTCTGACTTCAGATCGCACAAGGGTAAAAAGCGGAGGATAAACACAGCGACACACTGAGGGAGTGTGAGCGTGAACACACCATTGTTCGCCAAGTGGGCAGGTCGCCGTGGTTGTGCCGATGTCTGGTGTCATGAGACCGTAGTCTTGTTGGGTGTCATATGGGTATGGTCCCGCTGCCGCTAGCCCCATGTGGCTGTGGTCTTTTGGCCCCGGTGCAGTGGTGGTCTCGATGGTACGGGTGCTATGCGGCTGTGACCTGAGGGTCCCGGCGCGGTGGTCAGGTTGTCCCTGTTGTCCTGATGGTCCCGGTGGTCCGGTGGTCCCAGTGGTCCGGTGGTCCGATGTCCCGGTGGTCCGGTGGTCCCAGTGGTCCGGTGCCATGTGACGTGGTCCGGTATCCGGTTCGGTTGCAGTCTTGTATCTTGCTACAGCGCACGGTTCTCTTCCTGTTTACATACCGGTCGACATTTACGATATTATCTTACAGCCGGGTAAAAAGCGTGTTGGTCCGCTATCGTCGCCGCCGCAGCCGGTAAATATTTACACGGACGCGCCGTGTCTGTTTTGGTCGAGCCCGACGACCACTGAGGTTCGAGGCGGGGAGTGTGGGCACCCCTGCACCGACACCCCGGCACCGGCACGGGGACCCCGGCACCGGCACCCCGGTACTGACACCCCGGCACCGGCACGGGGACCCCGACACCGACACCCTGGCACCGGCACCGGCACCGGCACCGGCACCGGCACCGGCACCGGCACCGGCACCGGCACCGACACCGACACCGACACCGACACCAACACCGACACCGACACCCCGGCACCGGCACCGACACCCCGGCACCGACACCGGCACCATGGGCTCCGCCACGGGGGGGGGGGGGAGGGGGCGGGGGGAGACATGTCCCCCAACTTCGAAGTTGGGGGGACAGAGTGTCTTTTGTCCCCTCCCCCAACTTTGAGCACAGGACACTGCCCTCAAATTTCAAGCACCTCAAACAGTACACACCTCAAGCACCTTCAACAGTAAGAATACAGTTATTCAGGGAATAACATCCAAATTTCCGCGCCGCTCCGCAGCGCAATTGCAATAAACATTCAATTGTATACCGGTTAAAACAAAATTATAAATTCGCACCATTTCGCGGCGCATTTATGTTTTGTTTATATGTTGCTACTTTTCTATATCATTGGGTAAAGATAGTTCGCTTTATCACTTCTTTTTTTACCGCACTCTTAAACGAAAAAAATAATATATTGAGAGGTCATAGAGGAAATGCATATCCAGGGCATAAGATTCAACATTTTCCCGCCGCTCCGCGGCGCAATTCCTTTGAAGGGAATGTTTCACCTTTGTATTAGTTTTAAACTGAGATAGCCATTATCTTGGGCCGTTATTGAAATGTATAAATTACTAAGGTTATTTTTCCCAAAACTCAACCGTTTTTAAGCAGTTTACTTTACTATTTGCAAAATGACCCCATGCTGGTGCAGCCGCTGATTGGTTAACAGACACTTTTTAAGCTAATCCCACCTTGTCAGCCAATTAGCGGCGGTATATATCGTCTCAGCTCAATCAGCTCAATATGACGTAATAAAACCAAATATTAAAAACTTATTTTTTTAAAAGTTAACCCGCATGTTACTGGGGTATATTCCATAACGCGACTTACTGGGGGGGGGGGGGGGGCTCGGATCTCCGGAACTACTGGACTGATTGTAAAAATGAAAACGGCATTCGATAGCCCTGGGACATTTGTCGAGAGAAACATAATATTGTTGATCTCGGGGTCACCGATGACGTCATAGGTCAGGTCAAGTACAAAATGTTTGACCATGTCAAAAGGTATCGATGGATGGAATTGTCGCGCAAAATTGCGATATTAAACACATAAGCAGAGTCAATAAATCGGTATGATTCGTGTGTCTGACACTTCTAAGTACCTTTCTAAGCTGTGTATGACCTTGGGTCAGGTCAACGTCATCTGAGGTCACGAGGCCAAACCGCAGATTACGGTCATTAGGCGTTGTAACACATGTTTATGGGTTTATTTTTCGTCTAGAACGCGTAAAATGACCTTAGAACATTGTCTGTTCCATATAAATAGAAGTAAAAAGCAAAAACGGAAATGCATTTTGTATGCATAGTAATGCTGTGAGAGGTGGTCGATTTGTGTCATTTAAAGGTCATAAGTCAGTCATGTTTGAAGATATCAACTTCAAACTTGGTACACATATTTACCGAACACGTCTCGATCACATATTCCGGTTTTTGGATAATTATAATTTTGTTGTGAACAATTTGTACAAAAAAAGTATTTGGATTTCTCAATTTTTTTAATTTTGAACAACTCAAAAATCTTAGATGGCAGTCTGATAGCCCGGTCTATTGTCAGTAATTTTATTTCTGACAATTTAATTTATCTCAAACATTGTACCTTTGACAGGGTTTTCCGCAAACTATTATTTTTCAACAAAAACCGAAGACCATGATGTCACTCTGACGTCATTTCCGGTTGACCTATCATAACCTCATCTTTTTCCTTTGGCCAACATGTGTAGAATTGATGTGAGAGAAGGTACTGCAAGATTGGTGACGATACTTGTGTTGGTTTAGGAGTTACTGCAAAATAACGGGGGGGAGAATAGCCCCCAGTAAGTCGCGGGTTAAGTTAATTTTTCGAGAGAAGACAATATTACCATCGTTTTCAGCAGCACTTACTTCATATTTTTCACTACAACCGGCGTATATTTTACAACTTCCAGAAAGGTGAAACATTCCCTTTAAAGGAAATGTTTCACCTTTCTGAAAGTTGTCAAATATACGCTGGTTGTAGTAGAAAATATGAAGTAAGTGCTGTTGAAAACGATGGTGATATTTTTTCACTCACAAAGTCACTTAACTTTATACAAATTAAGTTTTTAGATTTGGGCCAATGACGTCATTATCGAGCTATAGACCGCCGCTGATTAACTGACAAAGTGGGATTGGCTGAACAAAGTGGCTGTCAGCCAATCAGCGGCTGCACCAGCCTGGAGTCATTTTGCAAATGGTAAATTGAGTTGCTTTAAAACGGGTAAGTTTTGAAGAAAATGACCGAAGTAATTTAGACATTTCAATAACCCAAGATAATGGCTATCTCAGTTTAAAACTGATACAAAGGTGAAACATTCCCTTTAAGAGTTCCAGGGCTTGGGCCTAAACACAATATTCGAAATTGGTATTGCTGATTCCAAACTGGTGTCGCTGGTTCCAAAGTTGAAATGGCAGACCCCTTAGTTTACTAACTCCAGCTCCTAACAGTTGGTATGGCCCATGCCATGCCTGCCATACTGCATTATCCATCCTTGTAACGTGCCTTTTCATCCGTTTTGTTTGGCCCTTTCAACGCTTGGAAAGGAGACCTTTCAACGCTCGGAAAGAAGGCCCTTTCGAGGCGCCACGCCCCCCCCCCCCCCCCCGGACGAAATCCTGGCTACGTGCCTGTGTGGACTGTAGTTAATTAACAGCCATGCCACTGCAACTTAGCAGTAATGCGCATGTATAATTCGCTCAGCTTTTTTAGAAGCGGAAAGTACGCTAACTTAGTCAACAAGTCACCTCTCTAGGCAGTGGCGTCGCCACACAATTTGTTTAGTGTGTGTGTGGGGGGGGGGGGGGGCAGCTATGGGTTTTGTGGCCAGTCCCATTGGGCTAATGTTAAAATTCTGCGAATCTGGGGGGGGGGGGGGGGGGCTCCGGTGGCGACGCCCCTGTCTCTAGGTTAGGTACTACTGACACAGCA
The DNA here is from genome assembly GCA_036785665.1 of Chirona hameri. Classification (NCBI taxonomy): domain Eukaryota; kingdom Metazoa; phylum Arthropoda; class Thecostraca; order Balanomorpha; family Balanidae; genus Chirona; species Chirona hameri. The sequence goes on from JAXIVJ010006266.1 coordinate 24,513, forward strand.
AGTAGCGGGAGTATCCCGAGGCAAGTTGGCAGTGGCGCACCCAGCGGGGGGGGGGGGGGGGGGTCAAAAGGGTCAACTGACCCCCTAAATTTATGAGGGGCACGCATAAAAAGGACCCGTATTCTGTCCCATACCTAGCTGGGGCACGGTCTTGGTCAGGCCTGATCGAGGCAGGGGCCCGGTGCTGGCAAAGGCATGATACGGGGCCCGGGCAGGACGAAGGGCCGGTCAGAACAGGGCCCGGTCCTTGCAAATTATGTATACGGGGGCGCCCGTTCTTGGTCAGGCCCGATCGAGGCAGGGGCCCGGTGCTAGCAAAGGCGTGATATGGGGTCCTGTCAGGACGAGGGCCCCGTCACAACAGGGCCCGGTCCTTGCAAATTATTGATACAGGCACGTTCTGGTGACACGGGCCCGTTCCTGGTAGGGGCCATGTCTTGATCAGGCCCGATTGAGGCAGGGGCCCGGTGCTGGCAAAGACGTGACATGGGTCCCGGTCACAACAGGGCCCGATCCTTGCAAATTATTGATACGGGCCCGTTCTAGTGACACAGGCCCGTTCCGGGTAGGGGCCCGGTCTTGGTCAGGCCCTATCGAGGCAGGGGCCCGGTGCTGGCAAAGGCGTGTATCAGGGGCCCGGTCAGGCGTAAAGCCCGGTTCCCACCATATCCCATATACTCAGCCTTATATCTCGTTGAGCTCACGAATCCACGCCCCTCCCCCCAACTTCAAACCTGTGGCGGAGCCCTTGACAGAGTTGCTAAAATGCGTCTGCAGTGAATAGTGTGCGTTCTGGAAGTAAAGGGAAAATCAAATTTCTGAATTTATACATTTGACCGCTTCGTCTGCCACAGCCAACACCCGGGGGTGGCTGGTGTTCAGCAATTGGTGGCACTGCAAAATGTTTGTATTTTTCCGCCCCAATACTCAATAGATAACCTTGCCTTTGCTTGGTAGATTGAAGTTTCATGAAATATCAGGGAAATTATTGTTATCATATACAAACTGCACTTTAGTTCTCAGTCTTTCAGTCCATAGACGCTTTCATCGCCGGAAACAGGTCCGTGTGACATTCAATAGACTCTTTATTGTACAAGCAACACAGCACATAGGGCTTTACACACAAACGATAGGTATCTGTCGCTAAGCGTCTATACCGCAGGTGCGGCTGACTAAGACACACAGTATCAACGAGTCAGCACGCCAATAATACCATCTCCTATTCGCCAGGCTGTGCGAAACCCAGCACAACACAACGCAACGCAACGCAACGCAACGCAACGCAACGCAACGCAACGCATCGCAACGCATCGCAACGCATCGCAACGCAACGCAACGCAACGCAACGCAACGCAACGCATCGCAACGCAACGCAACGCAACGCAACGCAACGCAACGCAACGCAACGCAGACACGAGCGACGGCACTGAGACAGACGTTATAAATAAACAACAGAGTAGTTTGTGAAAGAAAAGCGCCACCGCCGCGGGAAGGAACAATATCGCTCGGGTCGGGTCAGGTCAGGTCAGGGCGGGTCAGGGCGGGTCAAGGGAAGGGTTACCCGCGCCACGGCAGACAAGAGGACCAGATCCACCCGGTTCAACTCGAGTCTGCCCTGCGCCAGGCAGCCCCGGAAGGACATGATACGTTTTGGGCTGTACGTGCCACCGCTTTGTTTAATTAAGACTTGACACGATGCGTCCGTACATGGGTTGCGGTTAGGGGAGCGGGAGGGACTCGAACCTGGGAATTTTCAGTCACGTGACGAATCCTCTACCACCGCACCGCCAACTGTTCCAAGCTATGGGATATAAAGGAAACGAAGGCAATACGCGAACGAAAAAGGCCAAGTCAGTTTTAGAAATGCGCCAAATTCGGGGGCTTTCTGGATTCAATCTACTATCTTCTCTCAGATAAAAGGACAAGCTGACACTTCTTAACTGAATAGGAAACTACACCCCTGTCCTGGGTTCACATGTGAATAACATTTTACCTCGACACACACATCATTCCCGTTAGTCAAAATCGTTTTGTCTTCCAGGTGTGTCGAATCCTCTAAATTAAAAACAAATCAGTTGTCGCATGGCTTTCATTTAAACCTACCTATCTTCGTCATGCGCGGCAGTGCACGGCGATAACGTAGTAGGTAGTGCACAGCGACGGTCTCGTCGAGGTGGTCGACACACCCCTGGCATAGTGTCGGCCGACGGGTCGACGTTGGCAGCGGCAGGGCGGCGATGGTGGCGGGGCGACGGCGGCGGCGGCGGCGGCGGCGGCGGAGTGTATTGCACTAGCAGTCTGGTGGCTCAGTCGCGGCGGTCGGCAGGGTCGGCGCTGGCGGCCGCCGCCGGCTCCGCCTCGGCGGCCGGCGAGCCGAGCGGCGAGCGATACTGAGCGGGCAGCGCGGCGGCCAGACCGGCCGGCAACAGCGAGCCCCCGTACATGCCGGCCGACACCAGCCGAGATGGCAGCTTGCTATACAGGTCGTATAGTGAAGCGGCCGTGTGGGCCGCCGGCGACGCGGCGGGCGCCGGCGGTGTGCCGCCCGGCAGAGAGAACGGCGTGCCGAGGTACGGCGGCCGCTCGCCGGTCGGAGCGGCCAGACCGGGACCGTACATACCGGGGTACACCCCGCGGTAGTAGAGAGCAGCGGCTGGGTGGTACATCGGAGCCGGAAGCCGACCCGCCCCGGCGTAGGCAGCGGGGTACAGAGCAGGGAACGGCAGCGCGGTCAGACCGTGTCGGAACGCCACCAGCCGGTTTCTGGCGGCGGTCGATGAACGCCGGCGTAGTTTTCCGGTGGTGGGACCGATGACCACGTCGTCTGAAGACGGGTCAAGCATCCAGTAGTTACCCTTACCGGGGTCGTCGTAGTGCCGTGGGATCTTGACGAAGCACTTGTTGAGACTGAGGTTGTGTCGGATCGAGTTCTGCCAGCCCTGGCGGTTGTCGCGGTAGTAGGGGAAGTTCTTCAGGATGTACTCGTAGATGCCGCTGAGCGTTAGCCTCTTCTGCGGGTGGCTGCGGATCGCCATCATGATGAGAGCGTTGTAGCTGTACGGCGGCTTCTCGAACTTCTTCTTGTCGGCCTTGTCGTCGCTCTTGTCATCGCTCTTCGGCTCCGACTTGCTGTCCTCTACGGGCTCGGCGTCTGAGAGTTTTTCGTCACCCTCGCGAGAGTTGTCGAGGTCCTCGTCGGTACCGATGACGTCCACGTCGCTCTCGATGATGCCGTCATCAGAGGCCGCGTCGGCAACCTCGGCCGGCGGGAGCGCGGCGCCCGACTTGAACGGATTGTGCAGGAGAGCGTCGATACTGAAGGACGATTTCAGGGGCGACGAGCTCATGTCTACAGCTGAGCAAACCATGGTGTCATCAGCGACAGCGAGGTCAGGTCCAGTCCGCGCGCTGCTCTGTCGGCTGGGGAGACGCAGCCGGCCACAGGTCACAATCACGGGCGGGTGTGCGTGCGGCTCCTCGCAGGCGGCTCTCGCGGCAGACACGGCACGTCCTCACTCGACACAGTACGGGGCGCTAGTGAGGAACCCGGTGGAGGCGGCCGGCCGGCCGGCCCGCCGCGCCCACCGCGCCACGACCAATCAGCGGCCGTGACGGCGCGCAGGCCACGCCCCCTGGTCAGGAGGCGTGGCCGCAGGCGTCCGCCGCCACCACACAGAGCGGCGAAATTACCAAAGGCGGCCGCAGCGGTGCCGGCTTTCGCAACAGACCTCAGAAATATAGCCGCGTCGGTTTTCGGTACATCCCTGATGTCTCTCTCTCTCTCTCTCTCCGCTCCGTGGCGTGCTGGGCATTAAGTTACGACTCGCTAAATCACGCAACACTTATGTCCGCTCAGCGCCGACCAATGGCCAACAGATATTCGGCGCGAATTTATCGGGCAATAATTAAACTCATTTGCTGGCCAGCAACGTGCGGTAAAGTGGACTTTAATGACCCATAAACTGGGATCGTCCCTCAACAGGGCCGCAGCCGCCCGACACTGTGCTCAACTTTATGGTGTTGCTCGGCGAAGCGCGCTGGCCGCCTTTTCATCTGCGGTGTTCTGCGGAGCGGTGGCGCGCTGGGACGGTCAGGTCACCGACAGAGCTCTGTGACGTGCTGGCAAATGAGTCCGCTGGGCCCGACGGCGGCCGTCTCATTGTTCCAATCACATTCATTCAGACAATTGTCCCGATTGTCTGCTGGAAACGAAACCATTTCCTGTTTAGTGGCGCCGGCGAGGTTCGCCCCTGGCTGGAGGCGATAAGGGAGCGAAAGAAAGGAGAGCGGAAAGAGAGAGAACATGAGGAAATAGAGAAAGAGCGAGAGGGAGGAGAGGGAGGAGAGGGAGGAGAGGGAGGAGAGGGAGGAGAGGGAGGAGAGGGAGTAGAGGGAAGAGAGGGAAGAGAGGGAAGAGAGGGAAGAGAGGGAGGAGAGGGAGGAGAAGGAGAAGGAGGAGAAGGAGAAGGAGAAGGAGAAGGAGGAGAAGGAGGAGAAGGAGGAGAAGGAGGAGAAGGAGGAGAAGGAGGAGAAGGAGAAGAAGGAGAAGGAGGAGAAGGAGGAGAAGGAGGAGAAGGAGGAGAAGGAGGAGAAGGAGGAGGAGGAGAAGGAGGAGAAGGAGGAGAAGGAGGAGAAGGAGGAGAAGGAGGAGAAGGAGGAGAAGGAGGAGAGGGGAAAGAGGAGGGAGGAAGAGAGGGCTGGTGTAGAATGGTTCTGCAACAGCCAGGTTCACTCCCTGACTGTTGTTGTTCAAAATGTATTGCATCTCAACAGATATGACATCGCCGATAATGAACTCTTCATAGCCACGCATAAAAGCGTGTCAAAAAAGCGTGTAGCTATCACATGTCTCATTCAGAGGCCAAGGTTGTGAGATATGCATGTTCAAAACCATAGGCGTAGGAACAGGGAGGCCGGGGAGGCCATTGGCCCCTCACTTTTCAGCCATTTTTTGTTAAAATATTTTGTTTTGCTTTGTGAATAAAAAAATGTGATGGCAAAAGGTTCGCTAATGCGAGAAGAGTCCAAATCTGCAAAGAAATCTTGCATAGGGGGTTCTCTCAAGACGAGATCAAAGTTTCACTTCCCCTGTCCCCCACTTTTCGTGACGTTCCTACATCCCTGTTCAAAACTTTTATGAAATACGTTAGCACATTAAATCTTCTAGCCAGGAATTTCGGCAATCGCTTTGATAAACTGAACCTTACAAAACCCTGAAGTGGAGTAAGGAAATAATAGCTTCGTGCATAAAATGATAACGTTGGAAGTACCCAGTGGCGGATCTAGGTTTCGAGTTTGGGGGGGGGGGAAATTTCGCTCAGTTTCGTCAGCGAAAAGTTGTTCCGGAGGGGGGGGGGGGGGGTGGCGGCGTTGGGTCGTCAGCGCCAGCGCAAAGAGTCGTTGAGCGGCGGGGGGGGGGGGGGTGTCGGATCGTCAGCGAGAAGAATGGTTGCGGGGGGGGGGGGGGGGGCGTCGAGTCGTCAGGACGAAAAGTCGTTTAGCGGGAGGGGGATGGCATCGGGTCGTCAGCGTGAAAGAGTCGTTGAGCGGGGAGGGGGGTAAATCACGCCTTCCCGGAACAAAAATCGCAACCTCCCGGAACGGTGGGGAGGGGGGGGGGGCATACGTTTGCCTACTGATGTTTCGCTTGTGGGGGATTGGGGCATTCCAGGGCAGATAGCCCCCCCCCCGAAAAAAAATCGAAATAACACCAGGTACATCTCATATTTCGATACAACTACGTGTCGAGGCCCGGGGGGGGGGGGGTTATCTGGGCTGTATATTCACGCTGTGATCTTATCAGCTCCGTCCGTCAAATGGTTTCGAGCTACAGCCTCGGGCAACTTTGTTTTGTCAAGCAAAACTATCATTTTCAGCGGGAAATATCTCCCATCTAAATCATGCGAGTAATATAAACCTATATACCAGTAAAACGCCTTTTTGGGCGATGAGCCAGCGGGCGCGCACTGGTAAAGCTAAAACAGGTTTGAAATATGAAAAGGTACTGGAGCACACGTGGTAGTAACACATATGTAAGCGGTGTGAATTTAAACTGCGTTTTGCTTGTGTTTTCGTTTTGATTTTACGCTTGTTTCGCTTATTAGTATTATATCGTAGTTCCTCGCGTTATTTGTCGGGTCTTGACGCTGCGGCGGCGGCCGCAGACGTGACGTCACGGTCGGCCTATCACGTGACCCGCGCCGGATCGACCAATCACGCTCAGTTCCGGGCGCCGGGGCTTGCCTCGGGCGCCGGGGCTTGCCTCGGGCGCCGGGGCTGGTCTCGGGTCGGGTCGCGGCCGGCTCTGTCATTTCTGACGCCGCCTGCGTCCAGCGAACGTGTAGCGTCTGATCCGAAACGGTGAGAACTATTTGAAATGTTTAGACTTTGTAATTTTGCCCAAATGCTAACTAATGTTCCATCTATTGCGTTGTTAATTTACTGCGACGGCTGATGTGTGGATTTGGAGCTGACGTGTCGTTAATTGATTTGCAATGGGTTTCTCTTGTCTTTGTCTTATGTCGTGGTTTTGTTCAGCCTTGTCTTTGTTTTCAGGACTCCTAGATGTTGTTGGTCTCGGTTCTCGTTCTGTTGTGGGCTGTGATGGAGCCAATACACAGTGAAGACGGAAACGCCGTGTCCTCCGGTCCCGGCCAAGCTTAAACATAGTCCTTTTAGTCCTTTTAGTCCCCCATACAAATTGCCAGGCCTCCATGCATCCCAACATAAAATCAAGTTTGTATTAAATTGTACATGATCTCCTTTCTCGAATCCGCCAAAAGGGAGTACGTCCTGAGTGCTGCATGCTTCAGCGTATAAAAAAAAGCGAATGCTTAGATAAATAAAGCCATTTTTGATCAAGAATGATTTTTGTTCAATTCGACGTTTGCGGGTGTCACGCGCTGTGGTACCACCCATATCAGAACACACCATAACACAATCACAATTGATCTGATGGTCCTATCCAATGGTGAAAACCCGATCTCAATCGGAGCAGTGGTTGCAAAGTTATTAGCTTCCGAAAAGCGTCTGTATGGCCGGGTCGGGCCGGGTCGGGTCGGGCCGGGCCAAATGTAAATTTGTCTAGTAAATTGACTAGAAACATCACTGGCGCTTCGCGCCCGCTCGGTAACCAGTAAAACGCTTGTTGGGCGATGACCGAGCGAGCGCGCTCTGGTAAAGCTAAAACAGGTTTGAAATATGAAACGGTAAGGGAGCACACGTGGTAGTAAGTCATTTTAGTCCTCCAGAACAATTGCCAGGCCTCACTGCATGCCAACATCAAAATTAACTTTTACTAAATTGTTCATGATCTCCTTTCTCAAATCAGCCAAAAGGGAGTACGTCCTGAGCGCTGCATGCTCCAGCGTATAAATTAATGCTTAGAATAATGCAGCCATTTTTTTTATCAAGAATCATTTTTGCAAGTTTTTTTGTTCATTTCGACGTTCACATGTGCCAACTGCCACGCGCCGTAGTACATCTATCAGAACGCACCATACCAAAAACAAAATGTATTGGATGGACCTATCCAATGGTGAAAACCCAATCTCAATCGGAGCAGTGATTGCAAAGTTATTAGCTTCCGAAAAGCGTCTGTATGTATGGCCGGGTCGGGCCGGGTCGAATGTAAATTTGTCTAGTAAGCTGACTAGAAACCTCACGGTCTTCGCGCCCGCTCGGTAATCATCAGAATCATCAGGAGCAATAGATTATTATGTTTGTTTATTATTAGATTATGATGTAATCATTTTTTTTATTATTATTATTTCCATGCCAGAATCGACATCGAAATATAAGCCTTCGATGTTTACAAAAATTGTGATAGTTTTTTTTTTCATTTGGAAAATACTGGTCCACCAGCACGTCATTGGTAATAACAGTGTACACTTAATTGGGCTAGACAGCTCAATTAAACGACATTATGCTTATCTCGTCGAAAAACTCGTGCAGAGTTTTTTTTTGCGAGAAAACACTGTTCAACACCCCTCACGCAGCACGCGCCACACGTAGTAGTAGTCACCCGCATGAGTCAGCACCGGTCTCAAACAGGGTGTACTGGATGGGGATGCTGAGCAAATAAGTCCGCTTGTCAATCGGGCGTGGGTTGTAGAGATGAGCTTATCAAAAGCGTCGCCACAGGTCGGGCCGGGCCGGTGCCGCTCATAATAACCAGTAAGGCGCCGTAGTTGGCGATGAACGATCGAGCGCGAAGGAAATGTATGGGGAATTTCAACTCTATCGGGCAAGCAGTTGCTGAGATACAAAAAAAGGGTGCGCACGTGTGCACGTGCAGAGGCACCCACCTTTGACTTGTGGGAAAGTGGGTGCTGAGGCAGGAGCGTAGCCAGGATTTTTTCGAGACAGGTGCATCCGGTCGGGGGGGGGGGGGCGTCACAGTGGGGTAGGGGGGGCAGTCTCCATAAATATCCGAAACGGCATTTGGGCCTTGAGATTCAGGCACGTAGCCAGGATTTCGTACAGGGGGGGGGCGTCTCGGAAAACGGCCCCTTCCCAATCGCTGAAAGGGCTCCTTCCTAAGCGTTGAAAGGGCCAAACAAAACTGATTAAAAGGCACGTTATACGGATGGAAAATGCAGTATGACAGGTATGGCATTGGCCATACCAACTTTTAATAGCTGGAGTTAGCAAACTGCCATATTAACTTTGGAACCAGCGACACCAATTTGGAATCAGCTATACCAACTTACGATATTTTTTAAGCTGAAGACTTAGAACTCTTAAAAGGAATAGGTCACCTTGAAAGTTGTCTTTAAGTTCAACCATGCGGTGCATCTTGAGCTCAAAACTATTAATATGACTTTGGTTTGGACAACTGATGGATATATGTGGAGAAAGAAGTAAGTTTCTCTTTCTATTTCACGAGAAATCGTACGATAGCAGCTGAAGTTGCGGCTCCGCCCCGCTCCGCCTGACGCCAAGTACAGTCTCTGACAAGGGGCCACCGCGCCGTCCGGGCGGCTGAGCGGATATTAACGAGGCGTCGTGACCAGAGACTACGTGCCAGAGAGTGAACCTGCCTCCGGCGGCGAGCCGGCGAGCGGCGAGCGAAATGTCCTGATCGTGGCCCGGAACAGCGGATATGAAACTGGGCCCACTAGTCCTGTGTCGAAATTACTTAACGTAGGGAGGTAATTCTTTCACCACAACCCATTTTGAGATCTGCTCTACAAATCTGCTATCTCAGTCCAAAACTCCATGTTAAAGGTCAACTTCCCTTTAAACACCCTAAAAAAAACCTAAACAAAAACCCTATTCCCTTTAAACAAATTGCGCCGCGGAGCGGCGCGAAAATTTTAGTCTTGTGCCCTAGATATTTCTCATCATTGTCATCAATGCGTCGCATTGCGTATGGTGCGGACCTCTAAAAATGTTATTGTGCGTTTAAAAGTGCGGTAAAGAAGTGCTAAAATGAACTATTTTGCCCAATTATATAGGAAAGTATCAATATAACACATAAATGCACCGAGAAACGGCCCTTTATTTTGTATTACCCGCATATAATTGAATTGCGCCGCGGAGCGGCGCAAAAATACATTATTCCCTGTACAACTGCATTCTTACTGTCGAAAGGCCCAGGGTCCCTTCAGATCGTCTAGGGCCCCTCCAACCTTTTCAACGCCTTTCTGACCTGTTCAGAGACGCATCTGGGATCCGCGAGAAGACATGATGTGGAGTGGGTGATATATTAAATACAAAGAGGGCTTACTCTACAATACAAATTAAAATCTGAGCTTGCGGGCATATTGTAACACCCTTAGTTAGCGATTAAGAGGCATTCGGTAACATGTCGTTGCTCGTCTTAAAGACGAGCAATGACCTGTTACCGAATGCTTCTTAATCGCTGACTAAGGGTGTTACAATATACCCGAATGCTCCGATTTTATTTTTTTCTTGTGGAGTAAGTCCTCTTTGTAATTAATCTTCATCTGGGAGCTCTACGTGCTTTGGGCCCTTCCGGTCCCACCAGAGACTCCTCTGACCTTCCAAGAAGCCCCTCATGTGTGGAGGGCCCCATTCGGCCTGTTCAGAGGTCCTTGCGATCTGGCCAGGGACTGAATTGGCTGCCTTGTCACCCTGCGGACATGCTCAGGCCCCGCCCCTCCCCCCTCCCCCCGACCTGCCCAGGGGCCCCTCCAACCTGGCTAGGAACTCATCCAGCATGTTCAAGGGCCCTTCCGACCGGCCCAGGGACAGTTTCGGTCTAGCTAGGTTCCCCTTTGACTTGCCCAGGAGCCCATCCTTTCTGCCCAGCGACTCTTCTGGTCGGACTGCGCTGGCTGCTTTGTCGCCCTGCCGACATGCTCAAGGGGCCCTCTGACCTGCTCTGGGAATCCTCCGTGCTGGCTAGGGCCAATTCGGCATGTTCGGGGCCCTTCTTACCCGCCCAGGGACCCTTTCAGTCTGGTCAGGGGCTCCTCCAATCTGCACAGGGACATTTCGAACTTTCCAGGGCCCCTCTGGTCTGTCCAGGGGCCCTCAAGCCTTATAAGGGGCCCTTCTGACCTGGCAAGGGACTGCACTGGCTGCTTTGTCGCCTTGCGACATGCTCAGAGGGCCCTCCGACCTGCCCTGGGGCCCCTCCGTGCTGACTAGGGGCCCATTCGGCATGTTCAGGGGCCGTCCTGACCCACCTAGGGGCCCTTTCGGTCTGGTCGGGGGTCCCTCTGACATGCACAATGCACATGGGCCCTTCGAACTTCCTAGGGGCCCTCTGGGGTCTGTCCAAGGGCCCTCCAACCTACTCGGGGGCCCTTATGACCTGGCAAGGGACTGTGCGGGATGCTGTGTCGCCCTGCCGACATGCTCGGGGGCCTCTCGACCTACCCAGGGGCCCATCTGTGCTGGCTGGGGGCCCATTCGACGTATTCAGGAGGCCCTCTGACCCGCTCAGGGGCCCTTTCGGTCTGGCCAGGCTCTGACATGCACAGGGCTCTTTTGAACGTCCAAGGAGCCCTATGGTCTTTCAGAGAGGGTCCTGGTGGCCCTAAAGGGCCTCTGAAGTGCTCTAAACTCTTTAGAGACCACGCTTTGCGTGGTAAAGAGCCCATGATACCGCGCTTCGCGCGGTCTCGTCGGCCCTTTTCGGCTCGCTGCGCGCGCCGAAAAGGGCCCTCCGCCGCCGAAAATGGCCCTCCTGGCCTCCAGTGCGCACCCGGGCGCACCTGCCCCCTCCCCCTTAACTACGTGCCTGCCGAGAGGGCTCACGAAAGGGTTCTTCCTCCTTATCATTGGGCTCTGACAGACTAGGGTGGTCCTTGTATTGTGTGAGGGCTTTGGATCTGCTTCTCTCATGGTATTTTACAACAACATAAAATGACGGCCGCCAGGCCGTGTGGTTGCAGCCGGGCATAGGGGGCCCGGCAAGATCTCCCGGCTGCAGGAGCACCATTTGCACCCCCCTGGCAACGCCTCTGCTGAGAGGTCTCTAACACACACCAAATTTGAACGCAATCGGCTCCGCCGTTCCAGAGATATAGAATAGGGGTGTGCACGTGCGTACGTGCAAAGCCACCCCACCCCTGACTTATGGAAAGGCGGCGGTTGAGAGGTCCCTAACCACACACCAAATTTGAACACAATCGGCTCAGCCGTTCCTGAGATACAGAATAGAGATGTGCACGTGTGCACGTGCAGAGGCACCCACCCCTGACTTGTTGGAAACTGGCGGATGAGAAGTCCCTAACCACACACCAAATATGAACACAATCTGCTCAGCCGTTGCTGAGATATAGAATAGGGTTGTGCACGTGCGCACGTGCAGTCATCCCACCCCTGAGTTGTGTGAAAGTGCGGTTGAGGGGTCCCTAGCCACACACGAAATGTGCACATAATCTGCCCAGCCGTTGTGGAGTTATTGCGAGAAAATACTTTTCAACACCCCTCACGCGACACGCGCCATGCGCAGTAGTAGTCACCCACATGAGTCGGCACTGGTCTCAAACAGGGTAGGTTAGATGGGGCTGCTCAGCAAAAAAGTCCGCTTGTCAATCGGACGTGCGGTTGCAGAGATATGAGCTTCTCAAAAGCGTTGCCACGGGCCGGGCCGGGCCGGGCCGCTCATAATCAGACGAGCGAGCGCTTCGCGCTCGCACGTAATAATTCGAATTATATAAACCTATATCATCAGAATCGCCATTAACCACACATTAATGTAATTTAAAGTTTTTTGAGAACTCTAATGGAGAAGTGTCGAAATTTTGGCACGTGACCTCGGATCAGGCCCCGTGATTTTGTTATGTTCTCAGTTAAAATTCGTGATTTTGCTTAGGTGGAATAGGAGGGTGCAGGCCATTTGAATCACGTGCGAACCTATTTCGCTCAGTGATAAAGATCACATGTCATAATTAAATATTTCGCCGATAGAGGCGTCTGTGGGTCCTCAAGACATCAATTTTTCTCATCTCTATTTCCAGACCGATAATATTATAAAAAGTGTCTTCCAGAGATTAAAAAAGTTCAACTTTGCCAAATAAAATGAAAGATGTCAACAAATTATCTATTGCATAATCAAGTCAGGTCATTTGGGAAACAACCTCGGGTCACATGACCTTGAGTTCATCGTGACCTGTGTTGGTCATGGTATGCATCATTGATTTGCAGCTCGACGAGACAAATATAATACCGTTGAGCTCTCTCTCTCTCTAGCACAATTGTGTGCAAAGTTATTACCAAAGACGTGCTGGTGACCATGATTTTTCCAAATGCAAAAATATAAATACATTTTTAGAAGAAAATCTGTCTAATTTGCTTACCATCGAAGGGCAATGTATATTGAAGTCGATTCTGCCAAGATTTAAAAATCCGCATTTTGAATAGCCATATTATAAAATCACGTGATCTGACCAAGTTCACATGTAAAAATTTCAAAAAATTCCGTATTTTCGAGAGAAAAATTATAATATTAATATATTGTTCATATTAATATATACTGATGGATCAAAATAAAATGTTCACTGCAACAATATGTAGGGCAAAAACACGTTTTCTTACCGATTTTTCGTTTTTTTCGGGGGGGGGGGGGGGGGGCAATTGCCCATTTTGCCCAACCGTAGATCCGCCACTGGAAGTACCTTAATTTTGAACCATGTATCTGTTCGTAAAATTGAGGTATTGATAATCAAGTAGTGAGGATATAATTGAGTAACAAAATGGGGTTCCAAAAATGTTCTTCATAAATTTTAACTACCCATTCGTATAGGGGTTGTTTCGTCTTTAACATCGGGTCAAAAACTGAGAACTGAGTCTTTTAGAACAGTCTGGAACACCTGCAAAAACTTGCCTTCATTCGCCTCAAAACTCTTCCTTCATGAAATTATAAGAATTTTCCTTTGCAAAAAAACTGGATCTATATAACTACCTAATTTTGGTGTTTCGTCTTTAACATCGGGTCAAAAACTGAGAACTGAGTCTTTTAGAACAGTCTGGAACACCTGCAAAAACTTGCCTCCATTCGCCTCAAAACTCTTCCTTTATGAAATTATAAGAATTTTCCTTTGCAAAAAATCTGGATCTATATAACTCCCTAATTTTGGTGTGTGTGTGTGTGTGTGTGTGTGTGTGTGTGTGTGTGTGTGTGTGTGTGTGTGTGTGTGTGTGTGTGTGTGTGTGTGTGTGTGTGTGTGTGTGTGTGTGTGTGTGTGTGTGTGTGTGTGTGTGTGTGTGTGTGTGTGTGTGTGTGTGTGTGTGTGTGTGTGTGTGTGTGTGTGTGTGTGTGTGTGTGTGTGTGTGTGTGTGTGTGTGTGTGTGTGTGTGTGTGTGTGTGTGTGTGTGTGTGTGTGTGTGTGTGTGTGTGTGTGTGTGTGTGTGTGTGTGTGTGTGTGTGTGTGTGTGTGTGTGTGTGTGTGTGTGTGTGTGTGTGTGTGTGTGTGTGTGTGTGTGTGTGTGTGTGTGTGTGTGTGTGTGTGTGTGTGTGTGTGTGTGTGTGTGTGTGTGTGTGTGTGTGTGTGTGTGTGTGTGTGTGTGTGTGTGTGTGTGTGTGTGTGTGTGTGTGTGTGTGTGTGTGTGTGTGTGTGTGTGTGTGTGTGTGTGTGTGTGTGTGTGTGTGTGTGTGTGTGTGTGTGTGTGTGTGTGTGTGTGTGTGTGTGTGTGTGTGTGTGTGTGTGTGTGTGTGTGTGTGTGTGTGTGTGTGTGTGTGTGTGTGTGTGTGTGTGTGTGTGTGTGTGTGTGTGTGTGTGTGTGTGTGTGTGTGTGTGTGTGTGTGTGTGTGTGTGTGTGTGTGTGTGTGTGTGTGTGTGTGTGTGTGTGTGTGTGTGTGTGTGTGTGTGTGTGTGTGTGTGTGTGTGTGTGTGTGTGTGTGTGTGTGTGTGTGTGTGTGTGTGTGTGTGTGTGTGTGTGTGTGTGTGTGTGTGTGCCGTGAAAAAGCGGGACATTTCGTGTATACACACGGTATGTCGAGGACATTACTGGACAGTCGAGGACGAAATCGTGGTCCTCGAGTTTCAAACCAATCAAAAAGCGATTTTCATTGCCTTCTCAGTCATCTGACACAATTTCACGATGGTCCTCAACATGAACGAAAAACACACATTTTCACACACAGTGTGTGAAAGTGTGTAAACCTCCCTTCAGGTTGACGTGTGTATCCGGCCGGTGACGATGATGGCAGCCATGTTGGATGCAAGAACTTTTGTTTTCAGGTTTAGGCTGAACAATGGACATCATTAAATCAATGTTTGGTATGGATGTAAAAAAAAATACGCACTGCCAGGGGATTCCAGCAAATATTTCAAAAGAAAAATGTCATTGATGAGTAAATACTAGCAACGATTGGCGCGTAGTATATCGCCATGATGCGCGCATGAATATGACTCGCCGGAAATCAATGTTTTACATTGACAAAAATCTTGCTTTGAAATGGTGCTTTCCTTTCTTATGATCCCAAATGGTTTGTGACAATACACAGCATCAAAGTTATGAAGAACTTTACCTATGCTTTACTTGTTGTTGATAACTACATTTGATGCGGAGTAGTGCGATGTTCGCAGACCGGCTTACATCGCGGCGGAAGGGTTCATTGTGCCTTGTCAAGTGGCGCGGTAACGAACTCCGGGTTTTAGCATCTGGATTTAAGGTAACGTGATGTCATACAACTGTCATTAATTGAGGTGATATATTTTGTCATGATAGGTAACTAGGTAACTTTCCTCCATCAAAGTTGTTATGTTTGTCTGTTATATCGAGAAATATGCTCATTTCATTTTGCACCAACTGTGGGCACTTTAGGGGCTCATGGCCCCTTGCCCCCCCCGGATCTGCCAGTGTAGCATGTACAATGCTGTTAGTAGTTATCAATCATTGATAGTTTGTCCCAATAAGTTTACCTAGAATAGCTTTTTTGGGTGAATCGTCCTAGCTGTCAATCATTTGCCACCATGATCAGACCTTCTTCAACTTGTTGGGGGCTAAGTATGCATGCCTCCAGATTGCTTTCATATTTTTTTTAAGGATGATAAATTAAATCATGCAGTCCATCATGTGAGGGGAGATTATAGGTGCACAATCATGGCATGGCTAATACATTTGCTAATGTGAACAGACAGGTATCCCCACATGCATGTAAGCAGCTAGTTTCTCCCCAACTATCCGAGCATTCTCGTGGCAGCTTCCGCTTTGCCATGCTAACCTACTCCAAGTTCATCCAACCACCAACTGCAAGGTACCACTAGAACAGACCCTAAGAATATTGTGGGGACCAGTAATTGCATTTGATATTTGCTCCTTTTTTTTGGGGGGGGGGGGGGGTCTAACTGCAAACTTCCATATAAATTAATTGTATATTTTGCCCCACCAACTTCTGACCAAAAAGTTATGCTGGCTGTCAATCAGGTGGGAGGAGATTGTAGGAGCATATTTATGGCATGGCTCATACATTTGTTAAGGGGAACAGGCAGCCTCGCATGAATGCAACCAGCTGATATCTCCTCTTAAAGGGACTGTCCCACCTTTTTGAAAGTTGTCGAATCACACTTAATTGTATGTCTAAGTCAGGCGAGGTCAGCTGAACATGTTCGTGAACTTTTTTCCGACAAAATTGCTCATCTTGGAAGATATTCAACTTTTAGTTTTAAGCAGAAAGTTGGGTTGGTAATGTCTTTTTTTTAATAACAGGGAAATCCTTTGTGCCGCCAAATGTATGGCACAATTTTGTGTCAACATCTATTGCGCAGAAAAAAAAACAGTGAACCACCCTGAATCTCCACAATGGTAACACGTGATCGTGTCATTAGGAAAAGGTCAAACTAAGCTCGGCAAGCCCTAAAAATGAAGTTATAGTGGGTCAAAAGTCAAGGTCATTTAGGGCGGACCCCTTTGATTCGCATGAAATTTCGCACACTTATAGATCTTGACGTCCTGAATACGATGAGCATAAAATCTAAGCTCGGCAAGCGCTATCAGCTGAGCTAGAGTAGGTCAAAGGTCAGGGTCATTTAGGGCGGACCCCTTTGATTTGCATGGAATTTTGCACACTTATGGATCTTGACGTCCTGAATACGATGAGTTGACGTCCTGAATACGATGAGCATAAAATCTAAGCTCGGCAAGCACTATCAGCTGAGCTAGAGTAGGTCAAAGGTCAGGGTCATTTGTGGTCAGCCAGGGCGGACCCCTTGTATTTCCTTTAAAGTCAGTGAAATGATATAGCTAAACATCGTGATTATGATGATAAAGCATCTAAGCTCGGCAAACCTTAACAATGGAGTTATAATGGGTCGAATGTCAAGGTCACTCAGGGCGGACCCCTTCAATTTTAC
This sequence comes from Chirona hameri, assembly GCA_036785665.1. Lineage (NCBI taxonomy): Eukaryota > Metazoa > Arthropoda > Thecostraca > Balanomorpha > Balanidae > Chirona > Chirona hameri. The sequence goes on from JAXIVJ010006266.1 coordinate 41,288, forward strand.
TAAACAAATTGAATCAGGTACATTTTTATGTTCTAAATACGATGCTTATAATATCTAAGCTCGGCAAAGACTCGAATAGATGGTTAAGTGATTCAAACAAACAAGCGTTTTCAGTCAACTTTGTCTGACTAACACGTGGACACTAGCGAGACTCCTCCAATTTTTTTTTTTTAAATTTGAAGGGGTTCGCCCTGAGTGACCTTGACCTTTGACCTATTATAACTCCATTGTTAGGATTTGCCAAGCTTAGTTGCTTTATCATCAAAATCACAATGCTTAGATATATCATTTCAATGACTAAACTAAATCCAGGGAGGGCCACGACCCTGACCTTTGCCCTACTCTAGCACAGCTGATAGCGCTTGCCGAGCTTATATTTTATGCTCATCGTATTCAGGACGTCAAGATCCATAAGTGGGCAAAATTTCATGCAAATCAAAGGGGTCCGCCCTAAATGACCCTGACCTTTGACCTACTCTAGCTCAGCTGATAGCGCTTGCCGAGCTTAGATTGTATGCTCATCGTGTTCAGGACGTCAAGATCTATAAGTGTGCAAAATGTCATGTAAATCGAAGGGGTCCGCCCTAAATGACCTTGACCTTTGACCCACTATAACTTCATTTGTAGGGCTTGCCGAGCTTAGTTTTTGACCTTCTCGTAATGACACGATCGCGTTTTACCATTGTGGAGATTTTCAAGTGATTCTGAGGGGTCCGCCTAGCCGAACTGGCTGACCCCAAATGACCCTGACCTTTGACCTCCTCTAGCTCAGCTGACAGCGCTTGCCACGTCTATAAAGTTGGCAACAAATTCAAATTCGAAATCGATATTCTAGCGATATTCGGCTGGGCGGACCCCTCAGAATCGCTTGCAAATCTCCACAATGATAGAGTGTGCTCGTGTGATTACGAAAAGGTAAAAAGCTAAGCTCGGCAAGCCCTAAAAAGAAAGTTATAGCGGGTCAGAGGTCAAGGTCGTTTAGGGCGGACCCCTTTGATTTGCATGAAATTTTGCACACTTATAGATCTTGACGTCCTGAATACGATGAGCATAAATTCTAAGCTCGGCAAGCGCTATCAGCTGAGCTAGAGGAGGTCAAAGGTCAGGGTCATTTGGGGCCAGCCAGTTCGGCTAGGCGGACCCCTCAGAATCACTTGAAAATCTCCACAATGGTAAAACGCGATCGTGTCATTACGAAAAGGTCAAAAACTAAGCTCGGTAGCCCTACAAATGAAGTTATAGTGGGTCAAAGGTCAATGTCATTAAGGGCAGACCCCTTTGATTTACATCAAATTTTGCACACTTATAGATCTTTACGTCCTGAATACGATGAACATAAAATCTAAGCTCGGCAAGCGCTATCAGCCGAGCTAGAGTAGGTCAAAGGTCAGGGTCATTTAGGGCGGACCCCTTGTATTTGCATGAAATTGTGCATACTTATGGATCTTGACGTCCTGAATACCATGAGCATAAAATCTAAGCTCGGCAAGCGCTATCAGCTGTGCTAGAGTAGGTCAAAGGTCAGGGTCATTTAGAGCGGACCCCTTTGATTTGCATGAAATTCTGCACACTTTTAGATTCTGTCCTGAATACGATGCGCATAAAATATAAGCTCGGCAAGCGCTATCAGCTGTGCTAGAGTAGGTCAAAGGTCAGGGTCATTTAGGGCGGACCCCTTTGATTTGCATGCAATTTTGCACACTTATAGATCTTGACGTCCTGAATGCGATGAGCATAAAATATAAGCTCGGCAAGCGCTATCAGCTGTGTTAGAGTAGGGCAAAGGTCAGGGTCATTTGTCGCCCTCCCTGGATTTATTTTAAAGTCAGTGAAATGATATATCTAAGCATTGTGATTTTGATGATAAAGCAACTAAGCTCGGCAAATCCTAACAATGGAGTTATAATGGGTCAAAAGTCAAGGCCTCTCAGGGCGGACCCTTTCAAATTTACTAAAAATTGGAGGAGACTCGCTAGTGTCCACGTGCTCGTCAGGCAAAGTTGACTGAAAACGCTTGTTTGTTTGAATCACTTAACCATCTATTCGAGTCTTTGCCGAGTTTAGATATTATAAGCATCGTATTTAGAGCATACAAATGTACCTGATTCGGGGTAAAAGTTTGGTGGGGTAAAAGTTTGGAATGAGATCGAAATGACTGATATTCCAGACGTCGAAGAGTCTTCAGATTCAGATGCTGATGAGCATCTCACGCATGATGAAAACAATCCAAGTTCAGGCACGGAGCCCAACGAAGAAGCCCAACCAAGCTCAGGCACGCAGCCCGACGAAGGAGGAGGAGATGGTGTCACGGAGCCTCACCGCTCTGAGAAAGAAAAGAAGCGTTGGTCCAAAGGCAAGAACGAGGCGATTGATCGACACTTCGGAAGCTTTGTGAGTCGTCTGAAGGTTCCCGGTAAGGCAGATTGCACTAGGGTGCTGGCGATAGAACGTGCCCTCTCTGAGAGGTCCTGGAAAGACGAAGAACTGCGTGTATAACCGAATACAGAGGCTCAGACGAGTGGGCCGTTGAGACATACGGCAGGAACAAGCGGATCAATACGTTCGCTTTACGTCCCCTGTGTGGGCGAGGATGTTGTCTTTCAGTGGTGGCGATGATCGGACAAGTTTTCAGGATCACTTGTTCGGTGGCGTTTTCGCTTTCTGAGTGACGGCTCACAATAAAACGCGCGTGTTTTATTTTTATTTTTGTCTGGATGCAAACCTGGCGACTGTGATCAGTGTACGACAGAGAAGTATGATAGGGGATGTTATTAGTCAAGGCCGTATAAGAGAGGTGGAATCATCCGGGCATTTAAATGTTCCATGTTCTCGACACTAGCGTGACGTCACTGGGGAGTCATAGCGTGACGTCACTGTTACGACGGAGTCGGCCACCGCTCGGACCATATCCCAGAACAGCTACATTAAAACAAACTGGTAGTTCATTGTAGTATCCTAGATCAAGTCGTTTCGGCCCTCGCGTTTTCAGCGCCTGCGATCAGTGGCGGTGAGCGTGTTCCAGGCCAGATGAAGTCCGTGAGCGGGGCGGTCCGTGTCTGACTATGTGAACACGTTTAACTTTCGCATCGAAATTTTGCCGTCTTCCCGAAATTTCCCGATCGGGCGGTAGAGTTTGGCATCTGCACAACAACTACAATGCGCAGTTATAATGTGCCACATAGCCACATACCACATACCGTGGACCGGGTTTGGCTTGCCTGTCTCTGGTTAACACACAACTGTGGTAAGCATACTACTATGCCCGTGTTTCGATAGAAGACAGCAAAGCGAATTGCTGGTACCGTAGTCATTTTTGGCCCCGGGAGCCAATTTTTTTATCGACCAGATTTGGCTGTAGCCACTGAAACCGCGTTTACCAGCCCTGCACACTGCTTGCTACCCCCGGCCACTCCGAGGACACACTGCTATCCTCGGCCACTCTCAGGACACACTGCTACCCCCGGCCACCCTCAAGCCACACTGATAACCCCAGCCTCTCCCGAACACTGCTAACCCCGGCCACTCCCAGGACACACTGCTATCCTCGGCCACTCTCAGAACACACTGCTACCCCCGGCCACCTCAGACACGCTGCTACCCCCGGCCACTCCCCGGACACACCCCGGCCTCTCCCGAACAATGCTACCCCCGGCCACTCAGGACACACTGTCACTCTCGTCAGGACACACTGCTACCCCCTGCCACTCCCCAGA
>JAXIVJ010006266.1:50000-68003 GCA_036785665.1 Chirona hameri
TATTATAATGTAGATAAGGTAGATATTATAATGTAGATATCGCATAGAAGATAAGTTGTGGTAATTGTTTTATTTATGCGACCTATTGCTGAAAAAAAAGAGGGGGAAATTGTGGACTATGATACCGATAAAGGACCAAAAAATGATGGCCTGACCGACCGATTACCAACTTTGTATCGGTATATTTTTGGTATACTAACATTTTGGTTACCGATTGGCATCACTACTGCACACCGTCCGCACGTGTTCATCAGTCGTCCTCATCACCTGGCGCCTGGCGGCTCGGCAGCTCAGCAGCGGCACGCCGTGCTGCCGCGCGGACGACAGATCTACAGATTACCGCCGCCACCACCACCGCCGGCTGGACGTCGGCTGGACGCCGCGGATTTACAGTAGCAGTATGGACGCCAGAGGCGCCGCCATGCTGGCGTGGCGTGCACCCCCCCCCCCCCCCCCCCACCTCCCTCCGTCCGGACCCCCTGCTTGCCCGCCGGCTGGGGGGGGGGGGGGCTGCGGTCGGCCGGGAAAGGACCGGGACTTGACAGTATGCCGGGACAGCATAACTGACAGGCGGACAAACACAACCAAGCGCGGTCGGTTGGTTTTGCCCGGCGCCAGGGTTCGTGATCACTATCGCGTTGGTGTGTTCAATATTGGGGCGTACGGTTCGCAGTAAGCCGTGACGTGTTGGTCGTGTCAACGGGGCACGGGCAGCAAATCAGCGGCCGAGAAACCGGCCGATAGCTCGGAAACAGGTGTAAACGTCGTAGTGATTGGAAGAAGGTTCGACATGTCAATCAGGGTGAATAGCAGAGGAGGTAAGCAGAGTTTCGCAATGTTGGTGGGATTCTTGGAGTTGTGTTGTACGGGGAATTGCAAACTGAAATTGCGTTGTGGGCGCAGGCAGTAGCCGACTAGAAAGGTTTTAGCTGAAATGGTTTTCCCTGCTGGCTTACACATATACCTAGAAGAAATCAAATTTCTTCCTCATCCGACCCGACCCACGTGAGCTTTCTAATTGGTTACCAGAGCCATGCTTATTTTATGCTCCTCAATAATGCAGCTAATAACACATTTCGTCCACTTGGCCCAAAACATATGCTCATATGTTTAGGTCAGCAAAAGCCAAGAGGAAATATGTAGTCGACTGTGTAGGCATGCCTACTTAGGTTGATGGTGAGGCTAAAGGTGCATTTTGAAGCATTTGTACCCACCAACGATGCAGTGTTCCCACTTCCCTTATACTTTGTGTAAGGGCACTTGCTCTCTTTCCGCCTGATATAGGTATGCATTAACAACGTCGGCAGACTAACTAATTTTCATATGCTGTTTCATGCGCAAAAATATATTTCGACAGTTAACGGTCCTTTTTTATCGCGGGGCAGATCTGTGGTGGCACGGCTGTCCACCTCTGCCACCTCTGGTATGGCAAACTGATTCAGAAATGGTCGCCTTCTTATCGCCTCGCCTTCCATATCAGCCATGGAAAGGAGCACTTTTGTGAATGTTTTGACGTGCATAAATATCTGCGGCCGCGGCCAACAGGCTGTTGTCGTGAGTGTTAACGCCACAATTCTGACAACTGAACGACATGCCCCTTATCTCGCCATCGCACAGAAGAACGCAAGCCCATTTTTCGCCTGCCGCCTGCACCTATTTAATAGACTCTCACACAATATTGACAGCAATGTTTTACAGTGACGTGCAAGGGAGGCCGTTTTTCAAAAGGCGCTGCATTCGAGCGGATCGTAAATGTCACCTATGCTGAGCCAACGCCTAACAGTATGATGTAAAGCTCCCGAGTCAGCCATTGTAGCTACCGGCGCAAATCGCTAAATTAGCACTGGTCGTTATATAAGTTGGATTTGATCAGGTGTGCCCGGGAACATGCACGTTTCATCCAAGCCGACATAAGATTTTTGCATTCGGTACTTCGTGGCCGCCTTGACTGTGGACATCTAGTGTCAATGTTTCACCTGTCTGTTCCCACTCGACGCACGAGACACACTGGATTGTTTCGTGTGCCGGGTGGTAGGGTGATTTCGGTACGGAACAGCTTTTTATCGCGGCTACCAGCGACCTGTAACAGATTTATCCAGGAAATGCCAGAGACCGATTTCTTTTGTTCAACTACTTTTAAGTCGCAAGCTTTTAAGTTTGCATGCAGCGAAGGCAGTTATTGATTCCCGTGGCGGGGCAGCGGTGCTGACTTTTTAGTCCCTTGCCCTACTTTTGCGTAGGGTAGCGGGATTCACTTATTTATTGTCATTGTCATCATGTCTTAGGTATGAATGCGTGAATGTATGAGGATGCGTGTGTTGTGTGTTTTGACTACAGCCGTAAGTGGGCTTCGGCCTGTGGTTGTTTTATAACTAATAAACAAATAAACATGTTTATTAGTTGGTTTGTGGTGGGAAATTCGCAAGTGAATAGGAGATTATCATGCAATTATTTAATCACTGAGTGCTTAAGACGAGCATCTGCTAAAGTTATCATCGAGTCTTTGAAAAGTTATTTTTCACCGGCAAGCACTTGAGCATAACAACTTGTGAAAACAAGGTGTTCACATGATTTTTTAATCACATGAAATACAAGAAAAACCTGCAGTGTTAATGTTAAATACCTTATAAGTGTAGGAGGCTTCGATTACGTCTTACCGAGTCTAAGGATGCTACATAGCATTCGTAAAATGTCAGCCCTAAAATGTCCTACGTTTAGGTAGGGCGTCTACCTGGATATTTGAAACTTTTTAAGTCTGTCGCCCAGATATTTTTCCTTGTCGATCGTTAAGATATATGTGGACAGCTTCTGTCATAGACTCGGGTACAAGTGGGGGCAGAGGGGGCGCTTGCCGCCCCCCCCCCCCTCCTTCCCAACTTCGGGACCGGGGGGGGGCAACTTTGGCGTGGTCGATCTTAACGCCTTCCGTAAAAAGAGCTTATTTTTCATATAAGACATCGAAAGTGTGAGTTTGTTCGGCAAAATTATGCAAACATCACACTTCTACTCATGCTTACCTTAAAAGGAAGTGTCGACGTTGGTAGATACGAACGAATGCTATACAATGACTAAACAGAGTACGTAGATAAAGATTCTGCTATTAATTTGTCATAAAAACCGGAAACTGTAGAGATATTAATAAAATGAAATATTAAATAACATGACGTCATTTTCAGATGTACGTCACAAATGCGTCACACCTCCCGATTTTATGGTGAATCGAATTTGGTAAACAGTGCCGCTGTATGTGCGCCGCCGGTTTTATAATGCACACCGTAAGATACACACAACAGGTACGCCATCTGGTAGCACTTTCTTCTGTGACGTCACATGAATTGTATTTTTTTTGCCTGCGTCAACGATCGGAAAAACGGTTATTTTCCTGAAGTGTTTCCTGAAGAACAAATTCACTTTCAAAGTAGGAACCAGAGACTCTTTTTGGAAGTTGTAAACATGAAGGAAGCAGATCAACCCCTAGGCCAATTCTAACGATACGTGACGTCACGGCTGCCCGTGGTGGGCCATCCGTCATTTCCGGAGTAAACGCCTTCCGCTGCATTTGTTTGGTGAGTTGATTTGCACTGAATATGTATTTGTTTGTTCTCGACAAGATTATCTCATTGCTGAGTCAGAATAAGGGATCTTTGTTGCATGTTGTGTTATTTGTTATCAGGCACGTAGCCAAGGGGAGGGCGGCGGGGGCGGCCGCCCCCCCCCCCCCCTGGAGGCCAGAAGGGCCCTTTTTGGCGCGCGAGGGCCCTTTTCGGCGCGCTGCGCGCGCCGAAAAGGGCCGACGAGACCGCGCGAAGCGCGGTATCATAGGCTCTTTACTACACGAATCGTGGTCTTTAGAGAGTTTAGAGGACTTCAGAGGCCCTTTAGGGCCACTAGGGCCCTCTGAAAGACCAGAGGGCCCCTTGGACGTTCAAAAGAGCCCTGTGCATGTCAGAGGGGCCCTTGGCCAGACCGAAAGGGCCCCTGAGCGGGTCACAGGGCCCCCTGAGCACGTCGAATGGGCCCCCTGAACACGTCGAATGGGCCCCTAGCCAGCACAGAGGGGGCCCTGGGCAGGTTGAGAGGCCCCTGAGCATGTCGACAGGGCGACAAAGTGGCCAGCGCAGTCCTTTGCCAGGTCATAAGGCCCCCTGAGCAGGTTGGAGGGCCCCTGGACAGACCAGAGGGCCCCGTGAAGTTAAGAGGGCCCCTGTGCAGTTCGGAGGGGCCCTGACCAGACAGAAAGGGCCCCTAGGTGGGTCAGAATGGCCCCTGAATATGCCTAATGAGCCCCTAGCCAGCACGGAGGGGCCCCAGGGCAGGTCGGAGGGCCCTCGGAGCATGTCGCAAGGCGACAAAGCAGCCAGCGCAGTCCCTTGCTAGATCGGAAGGGCCCCTTCGAAGGTTAAAGGGCCCCTGGAGAGACCAGAGGACCCCTGGAAAGTTAAAAGGGCCCCTGGGCAGATCGGAGGGGCCCCTGACCAGACCGAAAGGACCCCTGGGCGGGTGAGAAGGACCCCTGAACATGCCGAAGTGGCCCCTGGCCAGCACGGAGGGGCTCCAGGGCAGGTCGGAGGGCCCCTTGAGCATGTCGGCAGGGCGACAAAGCAGCCAGCGCAGGCCGACCAGAAGAGTCGCTGGGTCGATCGGAGGGGCTCCTGGGCAAGTCAGAGGGGCCCCTGGCCAGACCGAAAGGGTCCCTGGGCCGGTCGGAAGCCCCCTGAACATGCCAGATTAGTTCCTAGCCAGACTGAGGGGGCCCCTGGGCAGGTCGGAGGGGCCCCTGAGGAGGGGCGGCGGATTGCGGGGGCAGGGTACCCAAAATTCCCCCAGTCGAAAATCCTGGGGGGCAAAGGGTAGTTTTGCCCCCCCCCCCAGATTTTAGCTGCTCAATCTGGGGGCAACATGACCCTTCCCCTTCCCAGGATTTTCATTTGAGGGGTGGGGGATTTTGGGTACCCTGCGCCCCGCAATCCGCCGCCCTTGCCCCTGAGCATGTCGGCAGGGCGACAAAGCAGCCAGTGCAGTCCCTGGCCAGGTCGGAAGGACCTCTGAACAGGCCGAATGGGCCTCTTGACACACAAGAGGGGCTTCTTGGAAGGTCAGAGGAGTCTCTGGTGAGACCGGAAGGGTCAAAGCACGTAGAGATCCCAGATGAAGATTAAATACAAGGAGGACTTACTCCACAATACAAATATTAAAAGCGGAGCTTTCGGGTATATTGTAACACCCTTCGTCAGGGTGCTACAATATACCCGAAAGATCCGATTATATTTTTCCTGTAGAGTAAACCCTCTTTGTATTATATATATCACCCACTCCACATCATGTCTTTTCGCTTCGCGGATCCCAGATGAGTCCCTGAACAGGTCGGAAGGGCGTAGAAAAGGTCAGAGAGGCCCCTAGACGATCTGAAGGGATATTGGGCCTTTCAACAGTAAGAATACAGTTGTACAGGGAATAACACTCAACATTTTCGCGCCGCTCCGCGGCGGAATTTAACTACAAATTCAATTATATGCGAGTTAGGAAAAAATCGGTCAGTTTCTCGGCGCATTTATGTGTTATGTTGCTACTTCCCTATATTATTGGGCAAAATAGTTCACTTTAGCACTTTTTCCCCGCACTTTTTAACGCACAATATAGCAATTTTAGAGGTCCGCAACATACGCAATGCGACGCATTGATGAGAAAGCAACCCAGGGCATAAAACTCAAAATTTTCGCGCCGCTCCGCGGCGCAATTTGTTTAAGAGTTCCAGGTCTTGAGCTTAAAAAAATATTCTAAGTTGGTATAGCTGATACCAAATTCGTGTCGCTGGTTCCAAAGTTGATGTGGCAGTTTGCTAACTCCAGCTCCTAAACGTTGGTATAGCCCATGCCATATCTGCCATACTGCATTTTCCAGCCTTGTAACGTGCCTTTTCATGCGTTTTTTTTTGGGGGGGGGGCCTCTCAACGTTTGGGAAGGGGCCCTTTCAACGCTCGGGAAGGGGCCCTTTCGAGGCGGCGCCCCTCCCTGGACGAAATCCTGGCTACGTGCCTGTTTGTTATGCAACTAAAACATATATGTAAACTTCATTTGTGACCTGCTTAGTAGTGTATGCAAAGATAGTGTATTTCACATTCCAGATTCAATACCTGCTCATTCCTAATTTGTATGTACTATATCATATCATACTAGTATCATACTAGTGACATATGATCACACATATTTTGCATGCGGTTTTGTAAAAGCAGACTTGACATGCTTTAGAATCAGGCATGATATGATACTGACAATTTGTGGTCATTGTTACCTTTACGAAGCCAGGCTCAGCTGAAGTGCTGGAGAAAGAGCGCTGTGCCGACCCAGGCTTGGCAGAGGGACAGCATACTCTGGATCGGATTCTTCTTTGCTTATGGTAAACTGCAAAGAGTCACGTCTCCTGCCGTAGAACAGTGTGAATTAATTTGGTACCACAGTGTTAGACCAATGTTCAAACTGTGATTTAGTTCAGTTTTCTGCTTTTGGGATTGTTCAGTTGGCTAAAAACCGTTGACGATTTTGCATTGTCGAGGTATGCGCTGCCTCACTCTCCAGCGCTCGCCAGGTCAACACACGAGCTTATGTATCTGTTCAACACTGCCAGTTCAGAAATCGAGTAAATCAGCGAACGCTTATAGCACAATTATGCAGCCCATGTATAGTTGTAATTGTGATGCGCAAATCTGTCAAGCTTGTATCATTTAGTTCAATGAATATGGTCAAATTCTGTGCTTGTTTACGTTGAGAGCGATCAGTCGCCTGAAAACTGTACATGCTAATATAGTATCATCCGCGGCGCCGCACGAACACAGTTCACATGGTAAGCGTCGGTTTTATTTAATACACATACACAGTCTCACAATGCGCAGGTACATGAGCTGGTCGAATAAAGCTGGCTATAACACCATACCGCACACGATAAGCACGGTACCAAAATGTGAGACAACAGCCAACATCGGGTCTGGATCGGCCAGCAGGAGGCGCAGAAGGAGTAGGAGGCTGTTGGGCTGTCCTTTTCGAGGTATAGAAGACAGGCCTGCCGCTGCACCTGATGATTGGCCTGGTGCCGGGGAGAGTTGGGCACGCGATGGTTGAAGAAGCTGAAGAAAAAAAAACAGGAGAAATCATGACATGATTCCCTTGTAGCATACTATGATAGAATGGGCGCACAGTGTCCTACAATGTATGCACATTTGTGCAACATCAGTTGAAAATGGCAAAAATGATGATAAGTCCACTTGATGTAAGATAACCTTACAAACCTGTCTGAAAAACGTGGCAGGTTTCAACGAGATAACATCGGGCAGGGTTGGCACCAACACATCAAAATTGGAGCAGCTTTTGGGAATTTGGGGCACATCTCTGGAACACGTTACTCATCAGTCTCGTTGCTGGCACTAGGTCCAAAAAATCAATTTATTGACGCATCAATTTTGTATGCAAAGTGGGCGGAGCTTGTCAGGCACTGTGGCAGAAATTGAAACTCTGATCAGCAGTAGTGTTATTTGGGAGAATTCATGTCAGAAAGGAGCAGAAGCAGGCTGAGGTTCTTTACTTTCCGAAATTGGTAAACATGATAATCGCAAAAGAACACAAACTTGAAAGTCATCTTAGAAAGAAAGACAATGAGCACATCCCTGAAAATGTTAAAATTAAGTGTTCTAAATTTACTAACTGGGCAGGTATTCGCTGCCAGGACATGATACCCTTACCATCACCCCTTGAGTGGTCAAAGGTAGGGAGGCCAAACAGGTGAGTTCACCTATCTGATCTGGAACACGTTACTCATCAGTATGTGATAAAGTATCTCACTTAACGTTCGCCCTCGACACAAACAAGCAGCATTTTAGCGTCATCGTTCAAAAACCAATGGAACTCGCTCAATATTGAATTATTAATTCTTCTACGTATTACGGCCTTGTCAATACAGTGTCCACAAACGAACAAGGAATTCGCCGTCACCATTATCTACCGTGACAAATAATACATAAATTATAACAGTGTTCAATAACACCAGCCGTGCTGTGTACAGTGAGCTTGACGAATCACCGTTAAGCTCGCTAGAGCCAGCTCATCGCTGATTGGTCAACCTTACTGTACACACCGTGCGAACGCTATTCTGAACACCACTATTCTCATGCGGGGCAAAACTGCGGGTCAGCCGGCAGTCGCCAAGGCCCCCAAGTTTGGCGAAATAGAGCCAAGATTGGTTGACTTCAACAGAAAATCTTTGGGCTATAATACTGTGACGTCACCAGTCAATCTGGTATAAACCTCCCATCTGGTATAAACCTTGGCGGTTCGTTCAAAAATCTGCTCTAGAGCCGTTGAGGTAGAGTTTGGAGAAAAACGAGCATTGGATCATATGATTTCTATATCCAAGCTACAATTCTGCTCTCTCAGTTCGAAGCCCCATGTTAAGGTCGACACTTCCCTTTAAGTTTCTCCTTTGTCAGCGAGGTTCTGTATACGAAGCCTGATGCAAAAAGCAAGGGGCGTCGCCACCGGGGGGGGGGGGCTGACCCCCAGGATCCATTTACTCCCCCCCTCCAGATTAGCATGATTTTAACATCAGTCCTATGAGTGTGGGGGCATACACCTGGCTTCCCCCCAACACCTGGCTGGCCCCCCACTCAAAATGTTGTGGCTACGCCCCTGCGAGAGAAACAATAATAATTTGGTAGCGGTCATGGCAGAAGCATTGCAAACAAGTTGGTTGGGCAAGTTGTGAGATTCAGAGCTGGAGAATAACATTTTTCCAACTTGTTGGGTTCCTAGCTGGAAAATCTATTCTGGCTTCTTCTGGCTCTAAAGGAATGTTTCACCTTTCTGAAAGTTGTCAAATATACGCTGGTTGTAGTCGAAAATATGAAGTAAGTACTGCTGAAAACGATGGTGATATTTTCTCTCTCGAAAAGTCACTTACCTTTCTACAGATTAAGCTATTACATTTGGGATGATGTCATTATTGAGCTATAGAGAGCTATAGGAAAACAAAAACTTAAGCTGCCAACATATGGCACAATCGTTTCCAGACAATTCTGGCGACTTAAATACAAACATTGAGGAACTGTGTCTTCTCCCGCACAGAATACAATGACGAGTGGGAGGCATTGCGATAGCTGAATATTTATTTAAAAAACAACCAATCCATAACTGAGACTTCAAACAACGTGAACAACTTCAACTTGGACCGCAACCTATCGCGCTAGCCCTTGTTTACATCGTACTCGCCAAGGTTCGAGAAATACAGGTCGTCTGACTTCCAGGACCAACAATCTTGAAGTCACTGTCAGACAATCAGCAGCGGGACTAGCCTAGACCCCATTTTGCAAATTTTAAATTCAATTGTTTAAAAACGGATAAGTTTTGAGGAAAATGACCTGAATAATTTAGACATTTCAATAACGGCCAAAGATAATGGCTATTTCAGTTCAAAACCAATACAAAGGTGAAACATTCCCTTTAACGTTAAGATGCCTTCAAATTGAGCACGTTTTGTGTCAATTACAACGTTGGTGGGGCCACTAACAAAGGTGGTGGGGAAATTATTGCATTACCAACTTGGTCTGCTTGACCCGTCATTGTTCAAGGGCGGATTCAGAACGACAAATAGGTGGTTTAGGGGCCAAATCCCAAAAAGTCTTGGATTACCATAAGTGCTTGACATATTTCGCTTCCGTAGGCTTTACAGGTGATTTTAAACCATTGTTTAGTTAAAGTTCCTTGAAATTCCTTTTCAATCGAAAAAGGTGTAAATTTTCTTCCGATTTCAGGCGTTTTTTTTTGTTGGGGGGGGGGGGGGTCATGGCCCCTTTCATAGGCCCGTGAACAGAGTGGGGAAAGGGAGTGCTTGCCATCCCTTCTCCAGCTTCCGGACCGTGGGGCACCCACCCCCGCCCCCAACCCCCAATTTGGCGTGAATGATTTTATCATTCCCTAAAAAACGCTGTATTCTTCACGGGAAGTTAGGGATTACAGAAACAAGTGACCTGAAACATTGAATTATGATGGGTTGTGACATAGATTGCGAATCTCCTCACTGTCCCCAAAACTCTGAATTACTGATCATCTGGAGGTAGTGTCTCGATGCTAGTCTTAAAGGGTTCACCTTTAACATGGAGTTTTGGACTGAGATAGCAGATTTGTAGAGCAGATCTAAAAATGGGTTGTGGTGAAAGAATTACCTCCCTACGTTAAGTAATTTCGACACAGGACTAGTGGGCCCGGTTTCATATCCGCTGTTCCGGGCCACGATCAGGACATTTCGCTCGCCGCTCGCCGCCACCGGAGGCAGGTACACTCTCTGGCACGTAGTCTCTGGTCACGACACCTCGTTAATATCCGCTCAGCCGCCCGGGCGGCGCGGCGGCCCCTTGTCAGAGACTGTACTTGGCGTCAGGCGGAGCGGGGAGCCGTAACGCCAGCTGCTATCGTACGATTTCTCGTGAATTAGAAAGAGAAACTTACTTCTTTCTCCACATATATCCATCAGTTGTCCAAACCAAAGTCATATTCGTAGTTTTGAGCTCAAGATGCACCGTATGGTTGAACTTCAAGACAACTTTCAAGGTGACCTGGTGACCTATTCCCTTTAAAAGGCTCCTGAACCAATTTTGCGTCGACTCAGTTCAGAGTTGATTATATCATATACCGTCCGTATAGCACACGTTGGTTTGGGAGGTTTTGGATATTTTCGACAATTGCCCTTGCACGCTTCCGTTAACTTGCGTTAATTACGCATCGGCTTTTGTTTCATAGTGCAGTAATAAATTATTTTAAACAATCTTGCCTTAGCAGTAGTTGCTTAGATCTTCTTTAAAATCTGGTGTGGTTATTTTCGGCCGATTTATATAAGTTGTTTCGGGGGGCATGGCCCTATGCGACTCCGCCTCTGGTCATGACGCCTCAAAGTGCAGAGAGCTGCCAGTGACCCCAAGGCAGGGGCAGTCATGATTGGAGTGAGCTGAGTACCTAGAGCAAATATTTTGTTAATCTTCAGAAGGAAAACTTAGAGGAATTTTGTGAGGAGTGCTGTCATTTGCTTCTGAAGATGTCTCATGTTTCATGTGTATTGTGTCAGTTTTGCTACTGTTTCATTAGATCATGGTCAGAAGAAACACAAGACCAGTGTTCTGAAATCAATATTCGGCAGGGTGTCTCCGAGGTAGTTTCAGCTTTGTTCATGAGGTGAAAACGAGGTTGAATGGATTTTTTTAAATGAGTCGTTTTTTGCCATTTTTTTGTAAATTGACAAATGAAATTTACAATGTAACTATGAACTATAATCTATACTTCATATATTATCTCCACAAGTGTTGAAGATCCAACGCATAAAATACTACATTGTCCTACCCATATTAAATAATATCCTATGATTTTCTTCAAATGAACGAGATGACACTACTAAATAATTATATTTTGGAGGACACTCAATTTGCACACTCCACCCAACCATAAACAATATCTGTTTCCTAATGTCCTCACATTGCCTCATCATTGATCAAAAATGTATTTCCTCTTGATTTATAATAGTTATTAATCAATAAATGTATCCATCTCAACATCAATACAATTTCCAGGGCCATTGTATCTAACCTATGATCAGTACTCATAATATGCAGTGCATTACAATGCAGTGCAGGGTATTATTCAATCAAAATGAATTGGACCCTTCTGCTTCAATAACAATCCCTCCAAAATTCTACCACAGATTTCACTTCCAATATGAAAATCTCTGAAACATGATTTATTGCTTGTAAATTGTAATATAACATAAATTATGTAACTTCAAATTTGTGGTTGCAAAACTAAGTTACAACAATCCAATTGCCATAACATTGATATGAATATGTTGTACAATGACAACAGTAAATGCATTACAAAATGTAACCAGTTGACCATTCTTAAAGCACCATACAGATGAAACAAAAATACATGTTTAGCAAAGTAACGGAAATAACAATGAAACTTTTAATTTTAACAATTACAATATTACCTTTATTTTCTTGTCTGAAGATAATTCTTTAAATTGTTACAAATACTATTAATTAATTAATATAAAATATCTTGAAATTATATTGAGATAGGGCCTGCCAATCTTCGGACATGTCTCTCAACGTCTTCAAAAACAGACTTGATCAACACTGGGAGGCCATCTGGTACTTCCTTCCTGACTCAGATTGAGATAGGCTTCAACCATTGAGCTCGGCGAGAACGGGTCCTGACTCCGACAGGCCATATATCCTGATGACACTAAGGTAAGGTACGGTATATGTCCTAACCTTGGATTTTGCATGCTATCAGAAATCAGAATGCAGACGATACTGAGTCACTGTACTTCAGTGCCTCAGTATTGTTTACATTCTGATTTGATAGCATGGACAGTCTGATGTTAAGATGTGTCCGGGGTCCGGGGTTACAGCAGTTTACACTTTACCCTATGGTCTACCTCTACCACAATAAATATATTTGGACACACACTGGCTATGTGCTCACTCATTAAATACTTATCTGACTCTAAACAGCCTTTTGTTCACACATTCTTTTCAGATTAAAAAAAAAACATTAACGCATGAAAAACAACTGAAAGCTATTAACAAATATTTGTAAGAAACACATTGGTTTTTACAGGGTTGTCCAACACTGCGCTTCCTAAGAAATCCCATGTTCTGTCCAAGCTAGGTTGGGGGTGGCTAGGTTGAAAACAATTTGAGAAACCATGATAAAATAATTTGGAAATGGACAAACTGATGATCAGCTCACTCACTGAATGAATATTTGACTTCAAGCAATCTTTTATTCGCATGCATTTCTTTCGAAGCACTACTAAAGGTCAAGGTATGCAAAACAGCTGAAGGATTCCTAACAAATATTTGTAGGAATGCATACATTCTTACAGGACTTTCCAACTCGAACACTGTGCTTCGTAAAAAAAAATCCTAGGTTCTGTCTCCTCTCATGAAGATTCAAACATATTAACTGCGCCAGTATTTGTAAACGATGCGTCAGATGCGTCAATTCAGGACAAGGAAAGCAAAGCGATGCTAATTTCTAGGTCTAACAAAATCGCGAGGTGGATTGCGAGGTGCTTTGGGCGAACAGGTTGGCAATTATTCGACAATTTTGGCACTGAAATACCATGGAATGATACAAAACTAGGTTTTTGATAAGATAATCAATTCAGTCGAAAACAACTAATAGATTTTGTAACATGTTCCATTTTTTCATTAGTGCTCAGATATTTGCAGGGTGTCCAATGAACACTCGTCCTTTTGGCCATCACATCATGTCAAAAGTGGCAGTAAACTTTAATGTCTTTTTGAGAAGTTTACTCATTTTCACAGAAGAAAGGTATTCTTCCATAACCAGTGGATGATTTTGTATTATTTTAGATATCAACGGCTGTATTACTTGTCTTTGCGTTTGGGAAAAATGCAAAACATTTCCAACAACACAGTCTGGAAAAGGCAGCGCGAAAATAGTAAAAAATACAAGGGTTAACATCATTTGACATGACATTCAAACGAATGGATGAAAATGCACGAAACTTTCCGAAAATGTAGACATTATTGCTTTATTTAGTGACATAAATAGTTTCCTTTGCCGTTTATTAATTTCCTTCATTGAAATTAAGATTCAACATAGTGTCAATCGACCTCGTTTTCGCCTCACTTTTTACGAGGCTACTAAATTATGACATGTATACCATCAGGCCAAAAAACATTATTTCATGAGCCAGATACCAGAATACTGTGAACATTTCCCGCAATATTGCGTACTTTGTGTTACTGGTAACTACTTTTTCGCTGAAAAGCCAGGAATTTGAATTAAATTGAATTCATCTTTTAGTTCTGAGATGATAATAGTCCAGCAGCGTGGGCATAAGCCACTCATTGCATTTTCGCGAGGCTAAAACGTGACTTTTGCCATTTTCAGTGAGGTGAAAAAGAATTCACTTAGGTGTCATTTTCCACCCAAAAACACTTTATTTCATAGCACTGCAAAAGACGCATCTGTGTTTAAATATAAGCGCCAATTCAACTTTGAGAACTCTGTATTTTGGCCGCAATCTCAATACCAGTCAGCGCCAGCAGGGTGTTACACCTGTGTACCATTTGTCGTGGACCTGAAGCTTCTCCAAGAGGGTCTCTGACCTCAGGTATGCCAAAGCGTCAGAAGAGACAGTCTCTTGATGCAGCAAGATGGTGCTATAGGCCCCCAGTGCACAAACAGCTGCAGTGCGGCTGTCGTTGACGGATATAGGTATGACGGACATGCCCTCGGCCGCCTGACCGATCGAACGTGGCCCTCTCGCAGTCCAGACCTATTTCCCCTGGACTGTTGGTTCTGGTCGGTGGCGTTCTCCGAATTTTCGCACAACCCTCCTGCAACACTCCGTGAATCGTGTTGTGCCCGTGGAGGGCTTCGCTCGATGGTTCTAACCGGAAGATATCAGGCGTGCGGTGCGGAATATCTTTCAGAGGAGAGCCGAAATATGTCTCCGTAAAAACGGCATCAGTGTTGAAAGCTGATAAAATGTACCTGTCCGAGATTATTATGAATGAAAACCCGGTTGTTTGTACGATTATGGTGATATATAATTATAATTATCAAGTACGAAAATATATTTCTTTTCATTTTGAGGTGTGTTAAAATTCGCATCACATTCATTATGAAAGACCCTGTAGGGCTCCAGTTGAAGTGAAAGTCGAAATCCGCCGAAGACAAATGGAGTGGCTAGTCAAAATTGGTTTTGCCCCCCCCCCCCATTTTAAATCGTTCCCGGGCCTTGGGCTGCTGCGCCTCGGAAGCTTTAGACCATGAGTTTTCAAGCCGCCTTCATTATTCTCGTTATTTTGACATTGTCGTCGCTAAAACAATCGAAAGCATGTCCTTAAAGGGAAATAATGACCTTTTGATTTTGTTAGCAACAATTTCTTAGGCTACCGTTATGGTTTTAAAAATACTTTATTTAAATTTAAGAATTAAATAAAATTATTCTCAAATTCAAAGTTGTAAGTTTGAGAAAAAAATACAAAACAAGTACCTTGTGTACTTCATGAAGGTCATTGACAAATTCGTCCTTCCCTACCATTGTTTACATCGAGTGCGGCATTTTTGGAGGCTCTGTGACGTTTCCGATCAAACTGAGCGCTGCTCGGACACACGTTAGTAGCGCTAGTAGCGCTTTCGTTCTCCATGGCAACCAGGCGTCAGCCAATCAAAAGCCAGAAAGGGAATACGTTCTGGCTTTTCATTGGCTCACGCCTGGTTGCCATGGAGAACGAAAGCGCTACTAGCGCTACTAGCGTGCGTTCGAGCACCGCTCTGATCCGTGAAGCATCCGTGATGCATGACTATCAGTATAAGTCATGAATAACAACAACATGCAAACAAAACCAACTCTAATACAATAAGGGCGGAATGAATTGAACCCCAGGCAAGCTAGTATTCGCAAAGCACTCGGCACTGCGCCACAATAGCAAAAGGTGAGGGAAATGCATATTGGATACAATATTATTACGTCACAAGTTTCTGAAGTGTCAACTACTATGAAATACAGTGATAAAATACCTTTAATAATGATTAACAAGAAAATTCAAACTTAAAAACAATAATTTGAATAAGTCTTTAATTAGCTTTCAACTCAAAATCAGATATATTTTGCAATGCTACACAAGAATGGCACCAGTGACGTCATTAACAAAGCCTGCTACGGGACTTGGGTATACTAATCAGGAACAACTCGCCACAATGGTTAAGTGCGCCGAGAAGCATGACGATGACTTTGTAGACAAATCGCCGACGCTAAATAGGTTGCCGTCGATGTGCATCGATGAGCTTCCGATTTAATTGCCAGTTTTGTGTTATTGTTTGTTAGTTTTTTGGGGAAAAAATATTATTTTTCATGATAATATAAAGCATAGTGTTATATACAGCCACAGACAAATTATACAATACTCCTAATGTTGAAAACAAATGAATCGATTTTCAAAAATTGAGGGTCGCAACCACTAACTATGCCGCCGTTGATGTGCATCGATGAGCTTCCGATTTTATTGCCACTTTTTCCAATCGCTGTTAGTTTTAGAAGATCGCCGGGCATATAATCACAACAAGCAGAACGCACAATATATTTTCCACTCCATTGCGTAAAAAACAATACGGGAAAAGCCCGCAGTTTGATGAGGACCAAAAGTACTTGCAAGTACCGGTCGTTAACCCGCACGGCGCTGGAGTCTCCATCCGAACGTGCGGTGCTGGGGGGTAAATTTCCCCCCCCCCTCGTATCTTCCGAACCAATAACCGCAGCGAGACGCGCAAGGCGGCGATCGAAATCTCTCAGTGAGAAGAATCTAACGCATGCCCGAAATTATTAACATAAGGTCACATGTCAGGTCACGGTCAGGTCAAGTGTCAAAATTTAAGTTTGGTTTTTGGGCTATACTTTCCATCCAAAGCCTTGTATTGCAACTATTATATCACAAAGTGCTCCCAAATGTATAATGCATCTCCCGCATAAGTAAAAGTGCAATTTTAAGCAAAGGTCAAGGTCAAGGTCAGGTCACACAAGGTCACAGGTCTACGAAAGCCATGCGACACATGTTGTATGGGTTATTTTACACGTATAATTCGATAGAAGCAGCCATTTGCACAGCCTGACACCATATAATCGCCCTCAGGTGAAGGTCAGGTCACAATAAGGTCAAAATTTGAAATTGATTAATCTAAAAAAACATTGCATGTTTCTAGACTAGTTTTGTCTTCGAAATACAGTGGTGGCATTTATTTGTCTGTGTCTGGTCAGTAAAAGCCAAAAAACACAATAAAAAAATGACGTCATGAGTTACTTATTCTTAGAGCCATAAGTCAGTAAAAAATAAAGAAATTGCTTTGAAATTTAATTTGAACATCGTTCATACTCTGTTCTCTAATATATCTTCCGGTTTTTTGAAAATCTTCAAACAAAAAACTTTTGTGGAAATTCTTCCCCAAAAATCAGTTCTTTGCATTTTTGGGGGTCAAAAACCCAAAATTGTGAACATCTGAGATAGCCATGTTAAAGACAATGTTATTTCCTTTCTTTTGAAGCCTTTTATTTGTGATTTGCATCAACACGCTATTTTCTACGATTTGTCAAACATTTTAAAAAAAATCACCAAAAATGACATGACATGACGTCATTAAAACGTCATTATCTCCTCAAAATTTTCACGATTTTCAACAAAATTGTAACCCAAGATGTAGAATTGATGCACCATAAGGTACCGCAAGTTTCACTTCGATATCGGTCATAGTTTTCAAGTTATGGAGAAAATCCGGGAGGGGGGGGGGTAAAATTTACCCCCCCAGCGCCGCGCGGGTTAAAAGTGTGGAACGCTTATCAACTTTAACTTGAAATATCTTTCGGTAGGAAAGTTTTCACGCAAAATGTGATGAATTTACAATATATTTTGGTCTGGTCTGGCGATTTCAAGTGCTAACTCCATTTTTTGGGAAAAAGGTTATTATTTCCCTTTAACATCGGCTAATCCCATTCCGAAGTTGCCGCTTGCTTGCGTTCTAGCGAGGCACGACCAACAACCAATCACCCACCCCTCATTTTCTTCTCACCCTCTAATCTTGTTACACCTGCTGGTAGCTTCAACAGCGTATTTGAAACTGAGGAGCTGCTATTTTTACAACTAGCTCTATTAGAGAAAAAATCACATTTGACGGTACATGTTCTACGCTGTGCATTAGCGGTGTAGGCGGTGTACGCATATCATATACAAACTGTGCAGACTGCAGTGTGCACCCCACTTTGTCGTACTTTCTGCAAACCCTGCTCTCCCTTCCCAGCCCTCCCTGCTCTCCCTTCCCAGCCCTCCCTGCTCTCCCTTCCCAGCCCTCCCTGCTCTTCCTTCCCAGCCTCCCTGCTCTCCCTGCTCAGCCCTCCCTGCTCTTCCTTCCCAGCCCTCCCTGCTCCCCCTTCTCAGT
>JAXIVJ010006267.1:35000-67996 GCA_036785665.1 Chirona hameri
CGGAGCTGATATAGATCAGACCCGCTCTGTAACCTGCGGTGTAGCGGGGCTGATATAGATCAGACCCGCTCTGTAACCTGCGGTGTAGCGGAGCTGATATAGATTAGACCCGCTCTGTAACCTGCGGTGTAGCGGAGCTGATATAGATCAGACTCGCTCTGTAACCTGCGGTGTAGCGGAGCTGATATAGATCAGACCCGCTCTGTAACCTGCGGTGTAGCGGAGCTGATATAGATCAGACCCGCTCTGTAACCTGCGGTGTAGCGGAGCTGATATAGATCAGACCCGCTCTGTAACCTGCGGTGTAGCGGAGCTGATATAGATCAGACCCGCTCTGTAACCTGCGGTGTAGCGGAGCTGATATAGATCAGACCCGCTCTGTAACCTTCGATGTAGCGGAGCTGATGTAGATCAGACCCGCTCTGTAATCTGCGATGTAGCGGAGCTGATATAGATCAGACCCGCTCTGTAACCTGCGGTGTAGCGGAGCTGATATAGATCAGACCCGCTCTGTAACCTGCGGTGTAGCGGTGCTGATATAGATCAGATCCGCTCTGTAATCTGCGGTGTAGCGGAGCTGATATAGATCAGACCCGCTCTGTAACCTGCGGTGTAGCGGAGCTGATATAGATCAGACCCGCTCTGTAACCTGCGGTGTAGCGGAGCTGATATAGATCAGACCCGCTCTGTAACCTGCGGTGTAGCGGAGCTGATATAGATCAGACCCGCTCTGTAACCTGCGATGTAGCGGAGCTGATATAGATCAGACCCGCTCTGTAATCTGCGATGTAGCGGAGCTGATATAGATCAGACCCGCTCTGTAACATGCGGTGTAGCGGAGCTGATATAGATCAGATCCGCTCTGTAACCTGCGGTGTAGCGGAGCTGATATAGATCAGACCCGCTCTGTAACATGCGATGTAGCGGAGCTGATATAGATCAGACCCGCTCTGTAACCTGCGGTGTAGTGGGGCTGATATAGATCAGACCCGCTCTGTAATCTGCGGTGTAGCGGAGCTGATATAGATCAGACCCGCTCTGTAACATGCGGTGTAGCGGAGCTGATATAGATCAGACCCGCTCTGTAACCTGCGGTGTAGCGGAGCTGATATAGATCAGACCCGCTCTGTAACCTGCGATGTAGCGGAGCTGATATAGATCAGACCCGCTCTGTAACCTGCGGTGTAGCGGGGCTGATATAGATCAGACCCGCTCTGTAACCTGCGGTGTAGCGGTGCTGATATAGATCAGATCCGCTCTGTAACCTGCGATGTAGCGGAGCTGATATAGATCAGACCCACTCTGTAATCTGCGGTGTAGCGGAGCTGATATAGATCAGACCCGCTATGTAACCTGCGATGTAGCGGAGCTGATATAGATCAGACCCGCTCTGTAACCTGCGATGTAGCGGAGCTGATGGCTGCGCGATACAGATCAGACCCGCTCTGTAACCTGCGGTGTAGCGGAGCTGATATAGATCAGACCGCTGTGTAACCTGCGATGTAGCGGAGCTGATATAGATCAGACCCGCTCTGTAACCTGCGGTGTAGCGGAGCTGATATAGATTAGACCCGCTGTGTAATCTGCGGTGTAGCGGAGCTGATATAGATCAGACCCGCTCTGTAACCTGCGGTGTAGCGGAGCTGATATAGATCAGACCCGCTCTGTAACCTGCGATGTAACGGAGCTGATATAGATCAGACCCGCTCTGTAACCTGCGGTGTAGCGGAGCTGATATAGATCAGACCCGCTGTGTAATCTGCGATGTAGAGGAGCTGATATAGATCAGACCCGCTCTGTAATCTGCGATGTAGTGGAGCTGATATAGATCAGACCCGCTCTGTAACCTGCGATGTAGCGGAGCTGATATAGATCAGACCCGCTGTGTAACCTGCGGTTTAGCGGAGCTGATATAGATCAGACCCGACAGCACCGCCAATGCCGACTGCCAGCGGCTGGATGGTGAAATCTGAATATAGGCCGCCGACTATCCAGCTCTGGCGATCAAAGGCGTCGGTCTCGTCTGGCTGAGAAGGCGTCGGTCGTCTGGCTGAGAAGACGTCTAATTCAGAGTGACTGAGGAGAGGATGCAGGCGCGAAATCCGACACAATAGGCCAAGATTAGATCTAAACAGGCTCATTGATGTGGGCAGAATATGTCAGACCCCTACGAATCTTACTCTATTGTTGGTAAATGATCGACCTTCCAACCCACTTAAAAGGATTTGCTTCCCTTAATTATATAATAAAAATCGCCTATCAAGCGGTATTGCGATCTTAACTGTATATGGTTTCATGTCTGGAGCTTGGTAATTCCTCAATAAAGCCGCCTGAGATAACAACTAATGTTGCAGTGGAACACTCCAATTGAATTATTACGTGCTATGGTGTAGATGGAATATGCATTGTGATTACAAAATGCACAATTTCGTTTATCTCATGGACACATTTCATCCAGTCCTATCTCATTTAAGCAGTCTCTATAAATGGTCAAATCCTTAATGTTAAATGATATAGGTAGGTGTCACATGTGCCACTGAAGAACTATTGAGCAGATTATATTTTGCCGCCTTTCTTCATAGATTGTTCTTTGAACTCAGCCTGGCTAAATGTGTTGAAATACTCTTGTGACATTTGGTTACATATATCGGAGACGTTCGCTGGTTTGGATGGCAACACGTGGCCAACTGACACACAAATGACAGGGCCAGATGACGGATTGACGGACGGACGATCAAGACAGCGTCTCGGGCGAGAATACCCGCTAAATGGGCCGGCGGCGTGTCGGTGTCGCCTCCTTTCCGAATATGACTTATCCCCGGATAGTGAGTGATGGCTACATCACTATTGCTCGATGGCTCTCTGTCTACCCCAATGATCATAATGAATATAGAGGCTAATGTAAAATAATGCTGGTGATAATGCTATTAACAATGAACATGTATCAAAAAGAACGTTAAATATTGTTACCTATAATTACTAGCTGATAGCCATCCCGTCTCTAGGATCATCACTAGTAACCAATGGGATAATTCGACAAAGTTTCACACCCATCCCTGCCCTGCCCCATAGCCCGGCTCGCTGCGCCGTGACCCTGATATCCCGCACTGGCGCAGGTCACTCAGGTCAGGGCACTGCAGTTCCGCCTCCTGCCGGGTGGGCCGGGCTGGGGGATGGGGATGGGGACGGGGACGGGTATGTTCCGATCGGGGTGGGCGGGGCTGCGTGCACGACCCGTGTCTGCAGTGAAGAGCGGCGCGCCCCCCGGGTCGATCAATTGGATCCGCCGCGCCGAGAGAGGCCGTGACCCATGGGAGTGAGCGATGAGGGAATCGGCCGCTCACGGGGCCGCCACCCACCCCGCCGGCCTGACCTGACACGAGAGGGCCGCCACCCACCCCGCCGGCCTGACCTGACACGAGAGGGCCGCTCACGGGGCCGCCACCCACCCCGCCGGCCTGACCTGACACGAGAGGGCCGCCTCCCACCCAGCCGGCCTGACCTGACACGAGAGGGCCGCTCACGGGGCCGCCACCCACCCCGCCGGCCTGACCTGACACGAGAGGGCCGCCTCCCACCCAGCCGACCTGACCTGACACGAGAGGGCCGCTCACGGGGCCGCCACCCACCCCGCCGGCCTGACATGACACGAGAGGGCCGCCACCCACCCCGTCGGCCTGACCTGGCACGAGAGGGCCGCTCACAGGGCCGCCACCCACCCGGCCGACTTGACCTAACCTCGGGAGGTCATCTGACCTGACCCGGGGAGGTCATCTGACCTGACCCGGGGAGGTCAGCTAACCTGAGCCTGGTAGGTCATCTGACCTGACACGGGGAGGTCATCTGACCTAACCCGGGGAGGTCATCTGACCTGACCCGGGGAGGTCATCTGACCTGAGCCTGGGAGGTCATCTGACCTGACCCGGGGAGGTCATCTGACCTGACCCGGGAAGGTCATCTGAACTGACCCGGAGAGGTCATCTGACCTGACCCGGGGAGGTCATTTGACCTGACCCGGGGAGGTCATCTGACCTGACCCGGGGAGGTCAGCTGACCTGAGCTTGGGAGGTCAGCTGACCTGACACGGGGAGGTCATCTGACCTGACCCGGGGAGGTCATCTGACCTGTCGCGGAGAGGTGAAACTGTCTGACCTGGAGAGGTAGCACGTCGCTGGGTGAGGGTGGTATTTAGCTTAGCTAACACCCCGCCGCCGGGTGGGTGGCGGCCCGGCACGATCTGCTGGCTGTTAATAATTGTCGCCCTGTGGCTGTGGGAAGTCCCGGGCAGCTGCTCTGGTGTCTGCCAAGAACGGCTAGGATTTGCCAAGTGTCGCGGTCGGTGGCCAGGGCCACTCCCCTCGCCAAAACTTTATCTAAAAGGGTTCATAGTTTGCCTCTCACATATTTCCATCGATTTGCCTGCGGATGGTGATATCAGGCTGTGAATACTGTTCCCCGAAGTTCGAACTGCATAGGGAGAGGGTGAACAGTAGTTACAGGGGCACGTTGAAACAGCGTTAATAGCTTCCAAACCTCGCCACTCGGGCCTCAATCAGCTGACGCACGGAGCTATCATCGGCCCTTTATCAGCCCCGTCGGAGCGAGCACGTGGCCGTCGACGGAAATCATCAGTTTTTCGGGTCAAAGGTAAGTTTTCAGCATCTTCTTATTTGCAAAAACTGTAGTTATGTCAAATGACATTACCGGTTGATATTTGGATGGTTGTAAAGTTTCAATATTAAGGTCTTTGTGTGTAACTTCATTTGCCGTCCAAAGCCACCATTTCAGTGGCCATCTTGCTCAGTGCCGGTAGGAGGTGACAGGGGCACATTGTTTCTGGATTGATCAAGTTGCCCCGTGATGTATCAACTTGATTCAGATTGAGCGCGACACTGCCATGCCTGTCTTCGCTTGGCGTGCGAACCTTGCACAGGCACAACTCAAATCAAGACAATCTAAGCAACTTTTGCTAAGGAAAGTTTGTTTTAAATCAGCTATCAGTGCAATCCGCAAGCGAAATCCGATGAGTTTTCAGAATTGTGTGAGACTTTTGGGGATTTGCCCCCGCCCAAAACTACCCGTTCTGGATCCGCCTTTGTATATCATCGTCTTTGATCATACAAATATAAGTTGTGTAGTGTTTGAGGCATCTTAGCTTTTTGGAGGGTGGAATTCAACCACATAACAACTTACCCCACGCAAAGTAACAGCTTACCCCCACAGAGGCGGATCCAGCATGTTATAGCATGTTATAGCGTGTTATAGCATGTCGTAGCATGTTCAAATTTTGACTTTGACTAACCTTTTGTACTTGCAGGCATTTACGATTTTCATTTCAACAAAAATGTATATACAGGCGGATAGAAAGAAAAAAACATCTGCTACCGAACAACACCAAAAACATAAATTGAAAAGCAAATTTTTTGAAGATACATCGCGTCTCGCAAAAATTGTATCATGTCTCTCCGGCCTCCCCTACTTTTCAGCTATAATAATAAATAACTAAAACTAACAACATGTTCATGGAACCTTGCGCAACTTGATGATAAGCTGCAGTACCATAACATAGAAATTAGCAACAGGCACTGCCCGAACAACAAAGCCTCAGCATATGTTATGTGTTGTGTATTCTCACTCGTTTTTGTTCACACCGACACCGGACCGGATGATTCTTCCTCGTGTTTCTAGGGCACAATTGAAGGAAGAAGAAGGAAGGAATCTTTTACAGGAAAGGTGTCAGGTAAGTAGGATGTTCTGCCACGCAGAACGTTTTTTTTTCGCCGTACGGAAATGCCTCGAATGAACACTGGGTTTCTGCTGCAGTCTGTTGGCTAAACAATGACTGCGATACCAGTAACAAAGCCGATCTCCGCATAGGACAAAGTTCCACCTCAAATGTAAATGTAAAAATCATGCAGCCATTTGGCGATTCGTAAATGAATACGATTCATTAACCCGGCATTGACTGGGGTCTCAGCCGAACGCCATTGACTGGGGGGGGGGGGGGGGGGGCGTTAAACGCCCCCCTGGTTATCGTCTGAACCAATGATCGCAGCGAGACGCGCAAGGCGGCATTCGGAAGCTCTCAATGCGACAAATCTAAATCATGCTAAACAAATCAAAGTGAGGTCAAATATCAGATCACGGACAGGTCACAGGTCTAAATCGACGTATTTGAGTTTATGGGGCATGCTTTCCATCCAAAGCTTTCGATTACGACCATGATCACCCAAAATGCTGTCAAAGGTATGATACACATCCCGCATGAGCTAAAGTGAGATTGTTGGCCAAGGTCAAGGTCAAGGTCAGGTCACAAAAGGTCACTATGCTCAAAATATCTACGAAAGTCATGCAACACATGTTTCACTAGTTATGTTCCACGTAGAATTCGATAGTGATAGTCATTTTACCACCTGACTTCATTTACGTGCAATTAATGTCAAGTTCAGGTCAAGTTCAGATCAATAAAGGTAAAAATTGTAAACTAATAAATCTGAATAAAAGGTCATGTTTTTAGACCAGTCTTGTCTCAGAAATACAGTGCTGCCATTTATTTTGTTTGTTTCACTAGTTATGTTCCACGTAGAATTCGATAGTGATAGTCATTTTACCACCTGACTTCATTTACGTGCAATTAATGTCAAGTTCAGGTCAAGTTCAGATCAATAAAGGTAAAAATTGTAAACTAATAAATCTGAATAAAAGGTCATGTTTCTAGACCAGTCTTGTCTCAGAAATACAGTGCTGCCATTTATTTGTCTGTATCTGGCTCATAAAAGCAAAAAAAAACGCAATTTGTAAATATGACGTCTTGAGTTGCCCATACTCTAAATGCCATAAGTCAGTCAAAAATGGTGATATCATTCTGACATTTTGTATGGTAGTTTCCCATATGTGTTTCTCTGACATATATTCCGGCTTGTTGAATATCTTTGAAAAATTTGATTTTGTGTGTTTTCCCAAAAACAACTTTTTTGAATTTTGCGGGATCAAAAACCAAAATGTGAACAAATCCGAGATAGCCATCTTATACCCCTTGTTATTTGCTATCTTTTGACGTTTTTGGATTTCATTTTCATCAAAATAGGACATTTGTACGGTCTGGTACATTTGGGCTGATTTTCGTGTAAAACTCGTGTGTAGTGACGTCACTAAATTCGTTATAACTCAAAATTTTCCGACGAAATTGCTGTATTGTTTTCTCACAAAAGACGTAAACGTGATTTAGAAGAAGGTATCCAAAGTTTCACGTTGATAGCGCTATTGGGTTTTGAGCTATTACGAAAAATCATCAGGGGGGGGGGGGCGTTAAACGCCCCCCCCCCCAGTCAATGACGGGTTAAGTTCCGTGGGAGGGGGAACTGCACTTGTTACTCCAGTTTGTCAGTGCATCTGTCACATCACACCACCGATTGGACCGCTCATCTGCACCCTCCTCACTGCACCCTCCTCACTCCACCCTCCTCGCTGTATGGGGGGGGGGGGGGGGGACGAGAACACGCCTGGCACGCTGCCGACTGCTGACTTCTGACTGCTGACTGCTGAGGGGCATATTTGTGTGGCTAAAAGATACCCCCATTTTTCCCTCTGCGGATTTGGGTCGGTCACCTTATTTTTGTATTCAAGCATAAGAAATTCACTTTTCAAATTCACAAAAATTGATTTGGTGTATTTTTTCCCGAAAAAAAACAGTTGGTTTTATTTTTGTGGGTTAAAAACACAAACTTTCGCGAATCCGAGAAATGCCATTTCCTTTCGTTTAACGTTGTTTTTTGCGTGCAATATGCTTCAAAACACTATTTACTACGATTGTTCAAACATTTGTCATTTTTCCACCAAAAATGGCATACCATGACGTCAACGTCATTATCTTCCCAAATACTATATCAATTTCGTTGGAATTTAGTGAGAAGACGTAGCATTGATGCAGCATAAGGAACTGGAAGTTTGACGTTGATATCTATCATAGTTTTCAAGTTATTGAGAAAATCCGGGAGGGGCAGATTCTGCCCCCCACACCCCCCACCCACCCCCGCAGGGTGCAGGTTAAGTGTCACCGGGGGCTTCTTGAATAGCATCAGGTGCGCTGTTTTGTATATAATTGAAAGCAAACTTCAAACTTCAAATTAAATCACTCGAGAAAAAACTTCCGTTTTCATTTAGTTTTCTCCTAAGATCATTGTTTTTCACTTTCAGTACAGGGAACGCGTGGGGGGCATACTTGTAGTGAATGCCCCTCCCAGATTCCTGTGGGGTGGGGGGCATTTTCCCCCATCCCCCCCCCCCTTGGATCCGCCAGTGCCAGCAATTGCCGCCAAGGGGCAAGGAGAGCCTCCGCCAGACACTTAACACGCGCCCTGGAGGGGGGGGGGCGAGATCCCCCTCCGGTTTTTCGAGGATAACGCAAAAACAGCGGCGTTGCGCGCCGCCGTTTTTTTGCATACCTGTTCGGCAATGAACTTTCCACATTATGTAAAATTCTTGACCTCGTGTCATCTCAGGTCAGGTCACCAGACCAGGTCACGTGATGACCCCGACTCCAAAACGTTTGCAGTAGTACCACAGCCACAGTTTTAGGCCGATCGGTTTCAAACTTGCAGGATTTCATAAGATCATAGATATAAAAAAAATCTCTGATTTCTAATATCGGTGACCTAAGGTCAGGTCAATTTCGTGACCGCCAACACTGTTTTGTCAATAACTATCGACATAATGAAGATAGAGAATCCAAAATGTCACCAATATGTTTTTCTCTTCGAGACACGTCTCCCAATATGCAACATGACCAACTTGGGTCATCACTTGACCTTGATCTGAGGTCAAATTTCTCAGTTGACCTAACCTCCTCAACATCAATATGATTCGAAGTACCTTAACGAGACAAACACGTTGGTGTCAAACGTATTGCTTTATCTTTATTAGAAAAAACGTTATTTGCGAAAAACAGTTTTGCCAAAAAATAACCTTTTTGACATTTGATGATCTCTGGAGCCTAAACTATTGACCTGAGCTCAAATCTGTGGACGCCTATGTTGATTGCATTTTTCAAGAGCTTTCGATTTTTTTTCTTCTCTCGTTTGCTGCTAGCTATCATAGTTCCCGAGATATTTGGGGGTGTTCGAAGCGAAGTCCTAAAACTGGGAAATCTGACCTTCGATGACCTCTGGTGACCTCAATTTTGACCTGACCTAAAAAATGACTGATATACTTTCGATAGATTGTCTCGAGCTATCTAACGCCGTTTTCCGCTTCTCGCTACATTGCGTGGTTTTGGAGATCATATGGGGGGGGGGGGGCGAAATCCGCCTCACCCCTCCAGGGCGTGTAATTATCAGAGGCCCTCCAGGGCACGTGTTAATGGAATTCATTTTCCCATTTTCCAAATTTGTATAAACAATTGCGAAAGTTGTGTCATGCCGCGAAGCGGCGCGAAATTTTTAGGTTTTTGACTGTGGTTAGCTTGATTTTGACTGATTCAAAGACAATTTTTTACGATTTTACGATAAATTGGGAACGCACGGGGGGGGGAGGAATACTTGTATTGAATGCCCCCCAGATTCCTGTGGTGGTGGTGGGGGGGGGGCATTTTCCCCTGATGCCCCCCTCCCCCTGGATCCGCCAGTGGCCGAACAGGGACGGATCCAAGGGGAGCCTATCAGCGCCATGACTTTACCGAAACCACCAAAATCGGCTGAAAATGCATTTTTTTTAAAAAGAAATTCTAGGCAACCAATATGCAATGTACAAAGGACAGTATTTGTAATCAATTCATAATGCAAAAACAGACGAAATATCATGAGTTTTGGAATTCTGTCGGACGGCCCCTCAAACCAACGTTTTGGGCCGGTCTGCATTCGCCAGAAGACCCGAGTCCTTACTTGAATCCCTTACTTAGTAAAACGGCAATGTTAACCTGCCATTGACTGGGAGGGGGGGGGGGGGGGCAAATATCTCCCCCTGACGAATTTTCGCAATAGCTCAAAAACCAATAGCGATATCAACGTGAAACTTTGGGTACCTACTCCTCACCAATTTTACGTCTTCTGTGCATAAATGAAGAAATGTTGTCGAGAGAAAAATAGAGATATAACGAATTTAGTGACGTCACTACACATGAGTTTGGCGAATACAAAAATCAGCTAAACTTTAAAAGATCATACAAAGTCTATATTTTGAGCAAAGTGGAATACAAAAAGGTCAGAAAAAAAGCAAATGGCAAGGGGAAACAAAATCTCGGATTTGTGAAAACTTTGGTTTTTGACCCCTAAAATTTTGTTTTTAAAGAAACCAATTAAAAAACAATTTCTTCGGATAAATGCCCTAAAAATCAAACATTGTAAATATGTTAAAAATTCACCGGATTTCGCATCTTTATACATAAAAAGAGGGGATTTAAAACAAACTTTTCTTAGTAAAAGCTGCGTAGACTTTCTTTTGAAATAGGAAACGTGTCAATTTGTTGCCCATTTCAGGCGGTTTGGGAGGCTTTGCCGCTTTGCCCCCTCTTGGATCCGCCAGCGGCCAAAAACATTGGGGGGCCGAGCAGGTACCATTGGGGGGATGGGGGGGGGGGCGAGAGTACCATGGGGGGGGGGCGAACTCAACATTGGGGGGGGGGCGAGGGCCACCCCAAAAGTATATAAATCGAAACCTATGCTGCTGACTGCTGACTGCTGACTGCTGACTGCTGACTGCTGACTGCTGACTGCTGACTGCTGACTGCTGACTGCTGACTGCTGACTGCTGACCGCTGACCGCTGACCGCTGACCGCTGACCGCTGACCGCTGACCGCTGACCGCTGACCGCTGACTGCTGACTGCTGACTGCTGACTTCTGACTTCTGACTTCTGACTTCTGACTTCTGACTTCTGACTTCTGACTTCTGACTGCTGACGGCTGACGGCTGACCGCTGACCGCTGACCGCTGACTGCTGACTTCTGACCGCTGACTGCAGACTGCTGACCGCTGACCGCTGACCGCTGACCGCTGACCGCTGACCGCTGACCGCTGACCGCTGACCGCTGACCGCTGACAAGTCAGCTGAACACATAGCCCTGCTCGTAACACCGTGTTCCGCGGAGACGACGGCGGCGATATGAGGCCAAATGTGGCGCGCTGTCCGAGAATTTGTCACCGGCGTGGCTTCGGCGTGTGTGTGGCGTTTTTTTTACCACGCTGGTGCGCTATATGAGGCGTCGTGTCGCGTCCACGGCCCCGGTGAAGGTACGGAGTTCTCGGACACGTCACCTGCACGCTATGGGTGGCGCCTTATGGAGTGCTAACGTGCCAACATGCAGTATACGGCCGGCCACAATCAGTCATGTATCGTCAGTAGCGTGCTGTACATCCTAATTCACGTCGGTAAATGCAAGGTGGACCGCTCATCCATGCCCATTACCTAAAACTAGGTATGGAGGTACTTGCAAAGTCCTGCGAAGCATGGACGTAAACTTGACGGCTAGTAATAACTTGATACAGATGGATGGCTATCGTTCATTTGAATCACCAACGTTTTGTACAAAAAGTTTCCTCGTGATTTAAGTATAGACGGATATGAGGATATTGCGCACCATACCACCATACCACCATACCACCATACCACCATACCACCATACCACCATACCACCATACCACCATACCACCATACCACCATACCACCATACCACCATACCACCATACCACCATACCACCATACCGCCATACCACCATACCACCATACCATTACCACCATACCTGCATTGTTTCAGAGCCTGCCGGGCACTCACACGTGGTCCGAACGCGAGTTGTTTATCCTGTTCTGCTTACAACCTGTCCAACGTAGACAGTCAAGGCGCACAATTAATCTCCAGTCTCACTAAAACCATAGGCGTAGGAACGGGGGAGGGGCCGGGTGCCATCCCCCACTTTTCAGGCTGGGGGGGGGGGCAGCAATGTTAACTGCCCCCTCCCACACACACATTTTTAACGATTTCTCCTCCTCCGATCACTGATACATTTTTCTTTCGATATGAATGATTTAAAGTTGCGAAGATAATGATGAATTTACAACCCCGCAATACCATAACCCATAGGTGAACCGGGGGGCCGGGGAGGCCAAGGCCCCAATTTTTAGGGTGGGAATCCAACAATATTAACTGCTCCCTACTTTTGAGCGATTTATAATTCTTCAATCATTGATATTAGGCTCGATATGAATGCCTTTAAGTTGGCAGAACACTAATTAACCAGTAAAACGTCTTTTTAGGCGAGGACCGAGCGAGCGCGCTCTGGTAAAGCTAAAACAGGTTTGAAATATGAAACGGTAAGGGAGCACACGTGGTAGTAACACAGTCATTTTAGTCCTCCAGAAAAATTGCCAGGCCTCAATGCATGCCAACATAAAAATTAAGTTGCATTAAATTGTTCATGATCTCCTTTCTCAAATCCGCCAAAAGGGAGTACGTCCTGAGCGCTGCATGCTTCAGCGTATAATTAATGCTTAGAATAATACAGCCATTTTTGATCTAAAATCATTTTTGCAAGTTTTTTTGTTCATTTCGACGTTCGCGTGTGCCAACTGCCACGCACTGTGGTACCACCTCTATTATAACGCACCATACCAAAAACAAAATGTATTTTATGGACCTATCCAATGGTGAAAACCCAATCTCAATCAGAGCAATGGTTGCAAAGTTATTAGCTTCTGAAAAGCGTCTGTATAGCCGGGTCGGGCCGGGTCGGGCCGGGTCAAATGTAAATTTGTCTAGTAAGTTGACGAGAAACCTCACGGGCGCTTCGCACCCGCTCGGTAATTAACAACTTCACAATCATAGGGCGTAGGAACGGGGATTGGGGGGGGGGCATGGTCCCCCACTTTTAGGCTGGCGGCCAACAATGATAACTGGGCCCCTCACTTTTGGAACAATCTATCCCGCATCGATCACTGCTGCTGGTTTGAGATGAATACCTTGAAGTTGGGAGAATAACTATTAATTCACGACCTCGCGTAGGGAAGGGGGCGGGACCATATGCCCCACTTTTAGCCTGGGGGCCTCAACAATGATAACTGGCCCTTTCACTTTTGAGCGATTTCACCCTCTTCGATCGCTGATATTGGTTCGAGATGAATGCCTTAACGCTGGGACAATAATTATTGATTCACAGCCTCACAATCATAGGCGTAGGGAACGGGGAAAGCGTAGGGAAACATTTAATTCACAACCCCACACATAAGCGTAAGCACATGTGGGGCCATAAGCCTGAGTGTGGGGCCATAAGCCTGAGTGTGGGGCCATAAGCCCAACTTTTTAGCCTGAGGGTCCAACAATGATAACCGGGCCCCTCACTTTTGAGCGATTTGACCCTCTTCGATCACTGATATTCATTCGAGATAAATGCTTTAAAATTGAGAGAATAACGATGAATTCATAACCCCGCAATGCCATAACCCATAATCATACCTAAGAACTGGGGGCAGGGGAGACCAGGGTTCCACCTTTTAGGTCGAGAGCCAACAATGTTAACTGTACCCCCACTTTTGAGCGATTGCTGCCTCTTACATCGCTGATGTTGATTCGGTATGGGTGCCTTAAAGTTGTTGATTACACCTAATTTTCAACCTTCAATATTAAAGCTCATAGACGTAGAAATTGGGGCCAGGGTAACGAGTCCCACTTTTTAGACTGAGGCCAACGATATTAACTGCTCCCCCTACTTTTGAGAGATTTTCCCCCTTCAATCACCTGTTCGGGCTTTAAAGTACAGAGAAAATATTCGATTTCACAAACCCACAATAACAATCAATAGGCGTAGGCGGTGGGGGCCGGATGGCAGGTGGCTATGTCCCATTTTCAGCTGGGGGAATTAATGCCATCAGCCTCCCCCCTCATTTGACCGATTTGTCGCTCTTCAATCACTGGTACCTATCCGTTCGACTGGTTTGAAAACGCTTTAAAGTTTGGAAAAACATTCAATTCACAACCCCGCACATAAGCGTAGGCACATGTGGGGCCGGGGAGGAATGGCCACCACTTTCTAGGCTTGGGGATCCTTTTGAGCCGTTTCTGCCTCTTCGGTCGCTTGTTTTGGTTCAATATCCGTCCGCCCGAGTGAAGTCCGCCCCGTAGCTCAGTCGGGAGAGCGCTGGCCTACAGATCTGCCCCCCCCCCCCCCCCGGCAACGTGGGTCCCAGTCGCTTCGGCGCTCGATATTTTTGTCCTGGTGGGGATGACCTGTGGCAGGTGGCAGCGGCCGCAAGGTCAGAAGAAACCAGTGTGCCAGGCGACATATTTGGAAATGTCGAATATAAAATCCAGACCTATCATACTTAAAGAGACATAAATCAGTCAAAAATATAGATATTGCTTTTAAATTCGGTTTGGGCATCGTCTATACTTCATTCTATAATATATATTTCAATTGTGTAATATGTTTGGAAATTTTGACTTCGTGAATATTTTCCCCACAAAATAACATTTTCAAACATATTTATAAAAAAAACGGAATATATATTGGAAAACCAAGTATGGACAATGCCCAAACCGAATTACAAAGGAATATTTATATTTTTGACTTACGTATAGCTCCCGTATGATAGGTCTGGATTTTGTATTCGACATTTCCAAATATCCGGCCGGGCGGACCTTTGCCTTTGCGAATCCTTTAGATCCCTCAACTTTTGGGTGATTAATCCCTGTACGATCGCTCGTATTGATTAAATACCATTACTTAACTCGCGCCCCGATGAGCGAGATAGAATCTGTCCCATTAAATTTTTTTTTTTTTAGTCCGAATGTTTTGTGTGGATGGATTTCCGAGATCAGGACCCACGCTAAGCAGAGCTTGTTGCGCAGGTCCTGACCTCACCACCCGATCGCGCAATTCCTGTTGGCCGGCAGAATTTAGAGACGAACTTTTACGTGCCCGACATACCTGGACACGGACCCATTCCCAAATTGTCTCCATAACTTAGAAACTGTTTAAGATATCAACGTCAAACTTTGTGCTGTTTATGCTACATCCATTTTACATACTCCTGCACAATTTTCATGAATTCGGTTGAGTACTTTGGGAGATAATGACGTTTTAGTGATGGCATGTCACGCCTTTTTTTGGTGAAATAACGATAAATGTTTTAAAATTCGTATAAATCGAGTTTTGAAGCAAATTGCAAATAAAAAGCGCCAAAAGAAAGGAAATGCCATTCTCTTGAAAATTTGGATATCAGATTTGTGAAATTTTTAGTTTTTTATCCAAAATAATATAAAACCACTTTGTGGGAAGTTCCACAAAATCAAAATTTTCAAAAGTATTAAAATAACGGAATACATATTTGAGGACCAAGCGTAGAAAACACCCAAGTTTAATTTCAAAGCTATATGGTCATGTTTGATTCCCTTATGGCTCCCCAGGTATGAATAACTTGCAAATTTCGCGTACGTTTTAGATGCATCTTATCGGGAACTTTCAATCGCCGCCTTGCGCGTCTCGTTGCAATTATTAGTTCGGAAGATAACGAGGGGCAGAATCTGTCCCCCCCCCATGTGTTCGGCTGAAGACCCCAGTGGAGCGCGAGTTACCAGTTGTCAGAAACACTGAATTCACAACCCTAAATTGCCATGACCTATGTTGGACACTTGTCTACCACTTAGCCGGAGATGTAGTGTGAGGTCACCAACACACAACTTTCACCATTTCTAAAGTGGAAGTAATTTTACGGCTAGCCAGTGGCGAATCTACGTTAGGGCAAATCAGGCAATTCCCCCCCCCCAAAAAAAAAACACGAAAAATCGGTAGGCAAACTTGTTTTGCCCCCCCCCCAACCGTTCTATGAGGTTGTGATTTTTGTTCCGGGAAATAATTTGCCCCCCCCCCATTCCCCAGTCAACGACTCTTTCGTGCTGACGACTCGACGCCACGCCCCCCCCCCCCACCCCCTGGTCAACAACTTTTCGCTGACGAAACGGAGCTAAATCCCCCCTCCCCCACCACCAAACTTGAAACCTAGATCCGCCACTGTGGCTGCCCCCCACACACACACTTTTCAAAACGTTCCTACCCTCATGACCAGGGGAGCAGCCAGACCTTCAGAAAGGGGGGCAAGCTCCTGGGAGGGCCCCCACCCCAAAAGTACCCCTGGATATGAAAACTCTACGGATTTAGGCCACTTTATTTTGTGAGCCCCCCCCCCCCTTAAACAATTTTTCTCCGTCTACTTTTGATGAGCTGGATTGGACCAGGACCCTCAGTAGGCATTGTACTGAGCGTATTACTAATTTGTATTGTTACGTACAGGAGAGCAAACCTATCTTAGCTGACACCAGGTGAGGTCGGCTTTTGAGTGTGGGGGGGCGGCTGAAATGACGTAAAAATGCCTTTGGTCTCCTGCTGCCTGCTCGGTGGCAGAGGAGCGCGTGAGTGAATTTCCTTGTATCACTCGGCTGAAGACAGGGGGGGGGGCGGCAGGGGCAAAATCCCCCCATTCCAAGCTCGACAGGGGTGGCAATAGAAATTCCCCCCTCCCCCCCACACTCAAAACAAAATTCGCTGAAACTGGCGATGGAAAATGGGTACTGTCTGCGAAAAAAATAACTTCTTGCGAAATAAATAAATATGTTTTTGCCTCGTTCGTGTTTCCTCTATTTGGTAGCATTTTGGTAGCAGTAGGGATAGGGAAAGTGGCGCATCTGACGCTATGTTGGAGTGATTCACAACCAACGTAAGTTATAATTTGTCCACGCAGCCTTTGGTCTCCTGCTGCCTGTTCGGTGACAGAGAAGCGCGTGAGTGAATTTCCTTGTATCACTGGCGGATTCAGGGGGGCGGCAGGGGCAAAAAAAAACATCCCAAGCTCGACAGGGGCGGAAATAGAAATTATCCCCCCCCCAACAAAAACAAAAAATCTGCTGAAACTGGCGATGAAAAATGGGTACTGCCTGCGAAAAAAATAACTTTTTGCGAAATAAATAAATATGTTTTTGCCTCGTTCGTGTTTCCTCTATTTGGTAGCATTTTGGTAGCAGTAGGATAGGCAAAGTGGCGCGTTTGACGCTATTTGGAGTGATTCACAACCAACGTAAGCTATCATTTTACACGCAGCGTCGCAGCCCTTGGTCTCCTGCTGCCTGCTGGGTGGTAGAGGAGCGCGTGAGTGAATTTCCTTGCAGAAATAACTTATATGGTATGGTATGGTAAAACTAACTTCTAGGGTACCTATGTTGTGTGGAATATGTCTACTATATTAAGTAGGGTAATAAGGTTCAGTAAAAAATCCCAATGTTCTTCTTTTTGTAGCTGGGGCATTCCACGACAAATCGACAAAACAAATTGCAAAATTACACCGTCATGTCACCGATTTTGACCAAAATTGGTATATGGGGTAACCTGAGGGGCTAAAGCGAGCTGTGAAAGTTGTAATGCAATGCAAGCAATAGTTCCAGAGATATTACCTCGGGCATTTTTAGTAAGGTCACGGTACAGGTCAATCTTTGTCAGCCCATATGGCGGAGAATTTATGAAGCAATATATATTTATTATATGTCATTAGAATGCCAATGAGCTGTTTTATAACATGATGATGCTGATTTTTTCATTTTCGAACATTTTAAAATTTTGTAGGTACGTTTTCGAAATTGTACAACTTTTTTGGATACCTTTTCTCAAACGTGTTTCTAATTTTACGCTATGCTATGCTTACGTGTAAGGACATGTCAATTAAATGCACAAATACAATTGAGGGATATTTGCCTCTAAATATCTCATTTTTTTCATTTTACATGCTATTTTATATACACAAATATGTCATTCGCTAATAACTTTTGACTGAATACAACTAGAATGGTACGGTAAACGTCATTTTGCTGTTCTCATCAAGACGAGTTTATTGCTCTGCAGTATGACCTCTTTCTGACATTTGATAACCTTGACCTTAAATTTCAAAGTTAGTATTTTTGTTGTTGAAATTTTGAACCCTTTTTGGATACCAAAGCCAAATGTATTTCCTATTTTTGACTTTATTATTTTTAAGTGTAAAGAAGTGTCGTTCAAACAGACAAATACAATTGATGGTTATTTGGCTTCAAATATGCTAAATTTGGTCATTTTATGTTATTTTTGTGAAAGATGTTATTCCCCAATAACTTTTGACTGAATAAAGACAAAAAGGTAAAATTGGCACCATTTTGTTATTGTCGTCAAGACGCGTTGCATGATATGCAGTATGACCTCTTTCTAACATTTGGTGACCTTAACCTAAGACGTTCAGGGTTATGTTTCAAATTGTGGCCTATGTGGCGATGCTACATATCTTAACCCGCGCACTGCAGGGGTTTTGCGCCGAACACGAACTGCAGGGGGGTTGATTTCCGCCCCCCCCCTGAGATCTCGAAAACTACG
Organism: Chirona hameri; assembly: GCA_036785665.1. Lineage (NCBI taxonomy): Eukaryota > Metazoa > Arthropoda > Thecostraca > Balanomorpha > Balanidae > Chirona > Chirona hameri. The sequence goes on from JAXIVJ010006267.1 coordinate 53,375, forward strand.
CAATGTAGCGAGAAGTGGAAAAAGGCATTTGATAGCTTCATACATGTTCTATCGAAAGTATTTCAGTGTTTTTTTAAGTCAGGTCAAAATTGAGGTCACCAGAGGTCATCAAAGGTTAAATTTACCAGTTTTTTTCTCCTGTTTTAGGACATTGCTCCAGAAATTCCCATGTATCTCAGAAACAATGATAGTTAGAAACAAACGGAAAAAAGCAAACGCCAGCCAGTGAAATTTGTAATCGCTAAAGTGTCATCAGATTTGATCTCAGGTCAATATTTGAGGCTCCAGAGGTCAAAAAGAAATAAAATCCGTTTTTTTGCTAAATCGTTTTTGCTATTAACTTTTTTACTTAATACAGATAACGAAAAACTGTTTACGCCATTGTGTTTATCTTGTCAAGGCGCGTTGAATGATATATATGGTGACCTTGTTAAGTCAACTTAACAATTTGACCTAAGGTCAAGGTCAAGTGGTGACCCAAGTAGGGCATGTTGCATATGGGAAGACGTGTATCGACGAGACAAACACATTTATGTCTGTTTTACTTCTCTATCTTCATTATGTCGAGAGTTATTGACACAAAAGTGATGGTGACCTCGCATGACCTCAAATGACCCAATAGGGGTGACTGAACAAAACTTGCACTTGGATCATCAAGAATATCCTATAATAACATGATCCAGAAGTAATTGGACTAGTACCATGCATATCCTTGAAATAGGAAGCATTTGTATATTTCCCCATTGACGTATTATGGGGAGGTTACGAAATTGACCTAACCTTAGGTCACCGATATTAAAATTCCGAGTTAAACGAATTGTAAGTACTGATGCCCTCATGACATCCTGTAAGTTTCAACCTGATCGGTGAAAAACTGGCTTTGGCACAACTGCAAACATTTTTTGGTGGTGGGGTCACTTGACCTGGTCTGGTGACCTGATCTGAGATGACCCGAGCATATTTTTGTTCTCAAAGTGTGCGCAATTGATGTCCTAACAGGTGTATTAAAACCCGGCGGCGCTGCGCGCCGCCGTTTTTTCGCTATCTTTGAAAAACCTGAGGGGGGAGGGGGGGGGGGGGGGGGGGGGGGGGGCGGAAATCAACTCCCCTGCAGTGCGCGGGTTAACACTTGTCTTGTTGCGAGGAATTCGATTTTGCTTAAATAACGCCTGATCGTCAATGTCAACTTTTGAATTCATTTTAATTTGAATGTCGAATAGTAACTTCATAACTTCCTTCTCGGTGTAAAGCAAGCCCGAAAATGTCTCAGTTTGCTTTATAATCATCAATGATCGCGCAATTATTTTAATACCAATGAGTTCCTATCTTCAAGAAAAGTTCAAAGATATATAACATCGCCGTGTAGGTCGAATTTGGAAAGGTGACCTTTCACCGTGACCTTAGGTCAAGGTCATCAAATGTCAGAAAGAGGTCTGGCTGCACATCATTCAACGCGTCTTGATGAAAACAACACAATGACGTTTATCGTGCCCTTCTAGCTTTATTCAGTCAAAAGTTATTAGCGAATAACTTATTTTTATATAAGCATGTAAAATGACAAAATTTGAGATATTTGGAGGCAAATCCATCAATTATACTTTTGCACTTAACTGACACGTCCTTATACGTACGAATAGCATAGCGAACAAAATTAACCCAAGTCCGAGGAAGGGAAAAAATGGGGGTACCCTTGAGGTCATTTGGAGGCTCCTGGTGCCCGGAAGGCCCCCAGTGAAATTAGCCCCCCCCCCCCATATTGGGAGGCTGGATCCGCCAGTGTCCGATTTCACCTGCAAATTTTGGTTCCCGAAACTCCCCATTAGATTTTTTTTAAAAATTGCACCACTCATGATTGGCACACATTCGTAAAATTGGAGTCGCCTCATCACTATTTAGAATCACTTCTTTGCAGACTACGATTTGCTTTTGAATATTGCAAACTCAACATCACCATTCCATTAGTGCACTTTAAAATTAAAATGCGTATACAGTTAATTATATTTTCATCAACCATAGCCTCTTTCATAATAAAACATGAATAAAACAGCAAGAATGGTTATGGCTCGACTTTGGTGCCGTAGGAGATTTGTGACCAATACCTTATTTTTGTATATCATGTTTTGTTTGTTGTGTGTTTGTTAGCTGAATAGCTGCTGAAAATCAACACAGATAGACTTTTCAAGGTCAAGTCTCGGCGAATTCGGACGCTTCGGCTTTGGGCGGGCGCCAATTTCACAGCCGACTGGATGAGAGCGACCATCATGAATATAGTACTGAGCACAGCTGGGACCAACGTTTTGGAGTCAGAAAAACAAAATTGCCGATACCCTGCTTTAGGTGCTGCAGGAGCAAGTTTGAGCTTGAGCATACACGATTGTTGATCCCCACCATTCATATAAGTTGCTTTTTAGAAATCCTCCGGAGGTGGCAATATTCCTATAAGTAAGGCCGAAGGAACATTAACGAAGGAACACATATATCTGATTTAGAATGGTCTGGGAAGTTTCTAGTAAAATCGCTGAAGAATAGCCACAAATATGAATGAGGAGAGTCAAATGACATTAAATAAAATCCCCTCATTAGAAATGAGGCGATTGGATTCCACGTTTGGTTGGTAATATTAAATATCCCATTTGCAAGTGTTATGGAGTCCGCTGTAGTAAGCTTCCTCATGCGATGCCTCAGTTTCACCAAGTCTCTATGATTGGAGGATTGTAATATCTCCCAAATGTTTCGAAAGTGACTGCTTTAACTGAGGCACAACAATAACTAAAAGTTCAAATTCTTATTCGTACCGTGCGTGGCTGAGGACATTTCCCCTGGCTATCTTGTAATTACCGAGCGGGCGCGAAGCGCCCGTGAGGTTTCTCGTCAACTTACTAGACAAATTTACATTTGACCCGGCCCGAACCGGCCCGAACCGGCCCGAACCGGCCCGAGCCGGCCATACAGACGCTTTTCGGAAGCTAATAACTTTGCAACCACTGCTCCGATTGAGATCGGGTTTTCACCATTGGATAGGACCATCAAATCAATGTTGATTTTGTTATAGTGCGTTCTGATAGGAGTGGTACCATAGCGCGTGGCACCCGCAGACGTCGAAATGAACACAAATCATTCTTGATAAAAAAATGGTTTGATTTATCTAAGCATTCGTGTTGTATACGCTAAAGCATGCAGCGCTCAGGACGTACTCCCTTTTGGCGGATTCGAGAAAGGAGATCGTGTACAATTTAATCAAACTTAATTTTTATGTTGGCATACATGGAGGCCTGGCAATTCTTATGGGGGACTAAAAGGACTAAAAGACTATGTGTTACTACCACGTGTGCCCCCGTACCGTTTCATATTTCAAACTTGTTTTAGCTTTACCAGTGCGCGCCCGCTCGGTCATCGCCCAAAAGGGCGTTTTACTGGTATGTTGTGGTCCAGTTATATTCGGCACCGGAGGCGATATCTGGGAAGGTTTTATTGTTGCTGACTTCAAGTGCTTAATGGAGACCGAGCGCGTGCTCAGTACATCAGCTACTTTGTTATTTCAGCTTTCGATCTTCTGATGCGTGACACCCTTGCAGTGCAGATGTGCAGATCCTTGCAAGCTGACTCGTTTGTTAATTCAGACTGTTGCATGTCCCAGGGTAGATTCTGTTAAATGTACCGGGTATGATATCCAGCATAGGTATTAGTGGCATAGAACCTCAGAAGCTACGGCGCCCTAAAACCCAACCCCGAATCACAGCCGCCACTTCACCCCGAATAAGTCATTGGAATATTGTTAGCGAAGCTAAAATATGTAGAGGGGTCCGGTGTCCATGGGGCCATGTATGTACCAGGGGGTCGATATCCCTGACAGCGGGTTCTACCTTGGCGAAATCCTAGATACGCCTTTGGACTACCTAATACCACCTTCGTCACGTCGCACGATGAAACCGGGGAATATCGGCGAAGCAATGCTTGCTTCTCTCCTATGTGAAGTTTTGAGTTTTTCCTTCTCATGCGACCTGGAGGCATTGATTTGGAAGCCGTATTTTAGCGCCGATTTGAGTGTGGGCATGTAAATAGTCTCAATCCTGCGTGATGTGCGTGCAATTTCCCCTCGTACCCATGAACATGAGTCATGACTGGTCACTGGAGTTGTTCGACAGTAGAGTGACGGTGTTAGAAACGGACATTACAAGTCCTGGATGGAAATTAATCGTAGGACACCGTCTTGCGTGTCGTATCTATAGTATATTTATATGTATAGAGGGGTGGCCCATGGGCGTAACCACCTTCCGAAAGTAGAGGGGGGGGGGGGGGGGGGGGGGGGGGGTCAGAGCACTTTGAAGTCGATTCTTTGCATGCAACGCCCATAGGCGTAATGTTAAAATCCGAAAATGTTGGGGGGACGCTTTCCCCTCGTCCCCAGTGGTGGTTACGCCCATGGGGTGACCAGCGGTGTCGATTTTTCAAAACAGTTGGGGGGGGGGGGGCGGCGAACACACTGGCGGATCCAGCCTCTCTCCGTGGGGGCCATCTTTTTGTGGCTAAAGGGTACCCCCATTTATTTCCTCTGCGGATTGGGTCGGTCACCTTATTTTGGTATTTGCGCTTAATAAATTAACTTATCAAATTCACAAAAAAAAATATTTTGTGGATCTTTTTCCCCGAAAAAAAATAAGTTGGTTTTTATTTTTGGGGTCGAAAACACAAACTTTCGCGAATCCGAGATAGCCATTTTGAAGACAATGTCATTTCCTTTCTTTTCACGTTTTTTTGGTGCAATTTGCTTCAAATTTCTATTTTCTACGATTGTTCAAACATTTATCATTTGTCCAACAAAAATGGTACGACATGACGTCAGCGTCATTATTCCCAAAATACTACATCAATTGCATTGTAATTTGGTGAGAAGACGTATAATTGATGCAGCATAAGGTACTGAAAGTGTAACGTTGATATCTATCATAGTTTTCAAGTTATTGAGAAAATCCGGGAGGGGGCAGATTCTGCCCCCCCCCCCCTCCAGCGGGGCGCGGGTTAAGTGTCACTGGGGCTGCTTGAATTGCATCAGGTGCGCTGTTTTGTCTATCATTGAAGAAAGCAAGGGATACATACAAACTTCAAATTCAATCACTCGATAACAAGATCCGTTTTCATGAAGTTTTCTCCTAAGATCATCGTTTTTCAATTTCAGTGCAGGGAACGCGCGGGGGGCATATTTGTATTGAATGCCCCTCCCAGATTACTGTGTGGGGGGGGGGGGGGCATTTGCCCCTGATGTCCCCCCCCCCTAGATTCGCTAGTGACAGAAATTACCGCCAAGGAGAGCCTCTGCAAGACACTTAATGGAATTCATTTTCCCATTTTCTAAATTTGTATAAGCAATTGCGAAAGTTGTGTCATGCCGCGAAGCGGCGCGAAATTTTCCGATTTTTGACTGTGGATAGCTGGATTTTTTACTGCTGCAAAGACGATGTTTACGATTTTACGATAAATTGGGAACGCGCGGTCGGGGGGGGGGGGGGGGGCATACTTGTATTGCATGCCCCCCCCCCCAAGATTCCTGTGGGGGGGATTTGCCCCTGATCCGCCAGTGGCCGAACAGAGACGTATCCAAGGTGAGCCTATCAGCGCCATGGCTTTACCGAAACCCCCAAAATCGGCTGAAAATTCACACATTTTAAAGAAATTCTAGGCAACTTGTACAAAGGACAGTATTTGTAATCAATTCATAATGCAAAAACAGACGAAATCTCATGAGTTTTGGAATTCTGCCCCTCAAACCAACGTTTTGGGCCGGTCTGCATCCGCCAGAAGGCCCGAGTCCCTACTTGGAACCCTTACTCAGGAAAACGGCAATGTTAACCTGTCATTGACTGGGGGGGGGGGGGGGATTTCCCCTCCTGACGAATTTGCGCAATAGCTAAAAAAAACAATAGCGATATCAACATGAAACTTTAGGTACCTTCTCCTACACCAATCTTACGTCTTCTGTGCATAAATGAAGAAATTTTGTCGATAAAAAATCCAGATATAACAAATTTAGTGACGTCACTACACACGAGTTTGGCGAATACAAAAATCAGCTAAACTTTAAGAGATCATACAAAGTCTATATTTTTAGCAAAATGCAATACAAAAACGTCAGAAAATAGCAAATGACAAGAGCTACAAAATAGATTATCGGATTTGTGAAAACTTTGGTTGTTGACCCCTAAAAATCATTTAAAAGAAATAAATATAAACAAACATTTCTTCGGAAAAATGCCCTAAACATGAAAATTGCAAATATGTTAAAAAAATCACCGGATTTCGCATCTTTATACATAAAGAGGAGATTTAAAACAAACTTTTCTTAGTAAAAGCTGCGTAGACTTTCTTTTTAAATAGGTAACGTGTCAATTTGTTGCCCATTTCAGGCGGTTTGCTAAGCTTGGACGCTTTGCCCCCTCTGGATCCGCCAGCGGCCACAAAAATGGGGGCCGAGCTGGTACCATTGGGGGGGGGGGCGAACTCAACATTGGGGGGGGGGCGAGGGCCACCCCAAAAGTATATAAATCGACACCTATGGGGATGACCGTCTTACCTCCCATTGCCGTCTAGCTTGAACTTTATTAGGGGTGGGTCCGCTTGACCTGACCTATATGTCAGTTATATATCTTAGGTAACGGCTGTATATATATAACTGTGACTTAGAATGTTCCCGGGTAAAACAAAATCAGAGAAGGTGCGCAAAGAATAAATAATACGATGCCCGGTAGACATGAAAATGACGGCGCTCCGCGAGGCCGTTTGGTATATTTCCAAAGAATCTTTGAGCATGTTCAAACAACCCTAGCAATATGAGGATAAAGTTTGTCCTCGCATGAAATGCTGGCAATACCGCAACAGTGGTATTGCCAGTCTGAGTCATTGGCGTAAATTTCGAACGCCATTGACTGGGGGGGGGGGGGGGGGGATATCGGCCCCTGGTTATCTTTCGAACCAATGAGCGCAGCGAGACGCGCAAGAAGGCATTTGAAAGCTCTCAATAAGACGCATTTAAATCATGCTCTATTTTGTTTTAAATTGAGGTAAAATATCGGGTCACGGTAAGGTCAAAGGTCAGCATCGAGGTATTTGAGTGTATGTGCCATACTTTCCATCCAAAGTATTCGATTGCGACCATTATCACCCAAAGTGCTCTTAAAGGTAAATGCACATCCCGCATGAGCAAAAGTTAGAATTTTGGCAAAGGTCACGGTCAAGGTCAGGTCACAAAAGGTAACTATGCGCAAAAAAAATATACGAAAGCCATGCGATACATGTGCAATGGATTACATTTCACGTGTAATTCGATCGTGATAGTCATTTTACCACCTGGCCTCATTTCAGTGAAGTTCAAACTGTGTGTAGTAACGTCACTCAATTCGTTATATCCTGATTTTTCGACAAAATTGCTTAATTTATGCACAGAAGACGTAAAGTCGGTGTTGGAGAAGGTACCCAAAGTTTCACGATGATGTCGCTATTGGTTTGTAAGCTATTGCGAGCATACGTCAGGGGAGATATTTGCCCTCCCTTTAACCTAACATAACCTGACATAACCCCCCGTCAATGTCAGGTTAAAGGGAGATAATAACCTTTTCCACAAAAATGGAGTTAGCACCTGAAATCGATAGACGAGGCCAACATTTGATGTAAGTTCATCACATTTTGCATATAAACATCCTACCGAAGGATATTGGCAGTTTCCTACTGATAAGCGATCCACGCTTATATCGGTCGGTACTCAGCAAGTACTCGATAACGAATTCATAAATTAGTCTCCCTACGCATTGCTATTTATCATGAAGGTATGCAATATGTTTCCTGCACTCTATCTTTTGCAAATATGTGCCAATTTTGTATGAACAATCAACAATTATTTGAAAAGAAGTGCATTGACATCGGCAGTTTAGCTTGACACCGGGCGGCCGGTGCCAAGCTAAACTACGGCGACCTATTTAGTGTCGGCGATTTGTTTACAAGTGCCCATTCAACAACGTTGAACAGATTGATGCAAAAGCGCCAGATATTGCGCTTTCCAATAGTGGAGGGAAAATACCGATAATTAATTTTCCCAAACTTTCAACTTTGAATTAGGGAATAATTTTATTTAATTCTTAAATTTATATCACAACATTTTAATACCATAACGGAAGCGAAATAAGTTGTTGCTAACAAAATCGAAAGGTGATTATCTCCCTTTAACATTGCCGTTTTACTAAGTAAGGGTTCCAAGTAAGGCCTCGGGCCTTCTGAGGGATGCAGACCGGCCAAAAACGTTGGTTTGAGGGCCGTCCAACAGAAGTCCAAAACTCATGAGATTTGGTCTGTTTTTGCATTATGAATTGATTAAGAAATACTCTCCTTTGTTCAAGTTGCCTAGAATTTCTTTAAAATGTATAAAGCCAGGACACTGATAGTCTCCCCTTGGCCCTTAGATCCGTCCCTGTTCGCCCCTCCCCCCCCCCCAATCGTTTTAAGAAAATCGACACCGCTGCATTCAAGGTTACCTTCAAGGTCATTTTCAAGGGCAAAGGACGGAAGACTCAAAATTACCCGAAGTTATTGTCCGATCGCAAAAATAATGGTCTCATTCGATTCCTCGGGCTGGAGCAGCCTTCACAACCTCACTCGTGGCAAATAACATTGTCCCTCATTTCAAGGTCAAAGGACGGGGTGGCTCAAAACGACCCAAAGTGATTGGCCCATCGAGAAAAAAACAAATTGTCTCATTCAATTCCCCGGGTGAATATCTGCCGCAGCCTTCGCAACTTCACTCGTGGCAAATGACCTTGACACTCATTTTCAGGTTCAAAGGACGGACGGATCATTTTCAAGGTAAAAGGCTCATCTCAAAGCGACCTGAAGTTATTGTCCGATCGCCAAAATAACACGTGCACTACTGGGGGTTTGCGCCAACCTCGAACTGCCGGCGGGTTGATTTCCCTAACGGTTGAGACCCCCCACCCCCTCAAAATCTCGAAAACCACGCAACGTAGCGACAACGTAGCGACCACGCAACGTAGCGAGGAAATCGGTGTTAGATAGACGAGACCTAGCTCTATCGAAAGTATATCGGGCTGTTTTTACCTCAGGTCAATATGAGGTCACCAGAGGTCATCAAATGTCCGATTTTCCCGTTTTTAAGACTTCGCTCCAAGAACCCCCAAATATCCCCGGGAACTACTGCTAGTTAGGAACAAACGGGAAAAGCAATGCTGTCTTCAAATTTTAGCTCAGGTCAATATTTTGGGCTCCAGAGGTCATCAGAGGTCAAAAATGCTATTTTTGGCAAAGCTGTCTTTCGCAAGTAACATTTGACCTAATCAAGATAGGACAATGATGTTGGCGCCATAGTGTTTGTCCCGTTAAGATGCTTTGAAACATATTCATGTTGACCAGGTTAGGTCAACATAGAAATTTGACCTCAGGTCAATGTCACGTGGTGACCTAAGTAGGTCATGCTGCATATCGGGAGACGTATCTCGATGAGACAAACACATTAGTACTGGTTTCACTTCTCTATCTTTATTCTGTGGAGAGTTATTGACAAAAAAAAAGTGTTGGTGACCTCGGATGATCTCGGCTGACCCTGTAGGCCGTAGGGGTCACTGAACAAAGAATTCATCTGGGTCATCAAGAATGGCCTATGATAACATGATCTAGAAGAAATTGTGCTGATATCATGCGTATCCTCGGAATAAGAAGCATTTGAATATTTCCCCATTGACTTAATGGGGGGGGGGGGGGTCACGAAATTGATCCGACCTTAGGTCAACTATATACAAAATCTGAGATATACGAATATTAGGTAGGTTAGGTACCTATGACCTTATGAAATCCTGTAAGTTTGAAACCTATCAGCCAAAAACTGTGGGTGTAATATGACCGCAATTTTTTTTGGGAGATGGGGTCACGTGACCTGGCTGGTGACCTGACCTGAGATGATCCGAAGTAAAAATGTCAGATTATGTGGGTAATTGATGCCCAAACAACTGTGCCAAATTAGGCGGCGCTGCGCGCCGCCGTTCTTCCGCTATTCATACAAAATCGGGGGGGGGGAATCAACCCCCCGGCCGTGCGCGTGATAATGGTCTCATTCGATTCCTTAGGTTAATATCTATAGCCGCAGCCTTCGCAACCTCACTCATGGCAAATCACAATGACCCTCAATTTTAAGGTCAATGGCAATCGCACAATATCTTCGGGTCGTGTTGAGCCGCTCCGTCCTTTGACCTTGAAATAGGGGTCAAGGTCATCTGCCACGAGTGAGGTTGCGAAGACTGCGGCTAGATATTTACCCGAGTAATCGAATGATACCATTATTTTGGCGATCGGACAATAACTTCGGGTCGTTTTGAGCCTTGGCATTGAAAATGAGGGTCAAGGTCATTTGCCACGAGTAAGGTTGCGAAGGCTGCGGCTAGATTGACCCGAGGAATCGAATGAGGCCATTTTTGGCGAACGGACACCAACTTCGGGTCTTTTTGAGCCACCCGTCCTTTGACCTTGAAAATGATTTTGAAGATGACCTTCAATGTCAAAATGAATTAAGAATGCCATTTTCGTGATAAGTGTGCCCCAATTGACCTGTTCCCACATTTTGAAGCGAAGCGCTATACTCGACGCTGAATTCGAATCCGTCGCTTACATTCACGGACATCCCCCCCCGAATCGTGCCTCCTATGCCCCCTTGGTTGCGCTCTTGTCCTGCGGCCTCGGCCGGGGTAACTTTGAAAACAATTCTCCACCCATGATGGCTTCGTTATGATGATGACTACCGATGTGACGCTGCGAAGCGGCGTGAAAATTTTAATTTTAGGTCCTGGAAAACGAAATTTTAATATTGGAACCAAACCGCGAGTGGAGCCAAGGGCGTCTTACACATTTTGCCCTCCATTTTCGGAAAGCCCTGTTTAGGTAACCTCTTTTCCTGGTTGCACATCTCGGTATAATGCAAAATATTGACATGAAGGTAGTGTTTCATATACATCGGCCTCGGATAGTAAATCACTATGACAGGTGTCTGTGAGCGTTCAATAGTACATATGATAATAATAACTGTATACATATGTACCGAACTGTAACAAACTACAAACAACCAGTAACAGTGCAAATGGTTTGAAAGCAGCAATAGGCAGAACGTCTTTTCCGCACATAAATGGTCCCTGTGGATCTGGAGGAGCCTGGGGGGAGATGACTTGGGAGATGGCCCTGGCCTGTTCCCACCATTAGCTCTTCGGTCCAGCAAATTGGACACCGCTGGAGCAGCTTCCGGGTGCCGATCTCATCGTCTTTGCGTTCGCGTCGCCTTTTTCGGAACTCGGCAGACTAGCTAAACATCAAACATGTACAGCCTGTTTGAAACTTGAAAGTGAATATTTTATGAAGGGAATGGGCCCTGGGGCCCAGCAATTACCGCCTAGGAGAGCCTCTGCCAGACACTTAAAGGGAATGTTTCACCTTTGTATTGGTTTTGAACTGACATAGCCATTATCTTCGGCCGTTATTGAAATGTCGAAATTACTAAGGTAATTTTTCCGAAAACTTAGCCGTTTTTAAGCAATTCAATTTATAGTTTGCAAAATGGGGTCTAGGCTAGTGCCGCCGCTGATTGGCGGACAGCGACTTTTTCAGCCAATCGCACTTTGTCAGCCAATCAGCGGCGGTATATAGCTCAATATGACGTCATCATCCCCCCAAAAGAATTGTATCAAGTTAACACGCGCCTGGAGGGGGGGGGGCGAAATCCCCCCTCCGGTTTTTCGAGGATAGCGCAAAAACGTCTCCGCTGCGCGCCGCCGTTTTCTGAGCACCTGTTCAGCAATGAACTTCCCACATTATGTAAAAAATTTGACCTCGGGTCATCTCAGGTCAGGTCACTAGACCAGGTCACGTGATGACCTCAACTCCAAAACGTTTGCAGTAGTACCACAGTCACAGTTTTAAGCCGATCGGTTTCAATCTTGCAGGATTTCATAAGGTCATAGATACCAACAATGTGTTTATCTCGGATTTATAATATCGGTGACCTAAGGTCAGGTCAATTTCGTGACCGTCAACACTGTGTTGTCAATAACTATCGAAATAATGAAGATAGAGAAGTGAAAATGGTACCAATGTGTTTGTTTTGTCGTGACACGTCTCCCAATATGCAATATGACCAACTTGGGTCACCACTTGACCTTGACCTGAGGTCAAACTTCTCAGTTGACTTAACCCGGTCACCATGAATATGATTCACAGCGCCTTGACGAGACAAACACGATGACGTACAAACTATTGCTTTATCTTTATTAGGTAAAAAGTTTTTTTTTTGCGGGAAAAACAGTTTTGCAAAAACTCACCTTTTTGACATTTGATGACCTCTGGAGCCTAAACTATTGACCTGAGCTCAAATATGTGGACACCTATGTTGATTGCATTCTTCAAGAACTTTCCATTGCTTTTTCCGTTTGTTGCTAACTATCATAGTTTCCCAGATACTTGGGGGTGATCGAAGCGAAGTCCTAAAAACTTGAAAATCTGACCCTTGATGACCTCTGGTGACCTCAATATTGACTTTGGGAGCGTGTTAAGTGGCCTTTCGAGAGAAAACAAAAATATCACCATTGTTTTCAGCAGCACTTACTTCATATTTTCGACTACAACCAGCGTATATTTGACAACTTTCAGGAAGGTGAAACATTCCCTTTAATGAAATTCATTTTCCTATTTTCCAAATTTGTATAAGCAATTGCGAAACTTGTGTCATGTCGCGAAGCGGCGCGAAATTTTCAGTTTTTGACACTAGATTGCTGCATTTTGACTGCTGCAAAGGCAATTTTTACGATAAATTGTTAATTTTCCCCGCAAAAAGTGTGTGTGTGTGGTGTGTGTGTGTGTGTGTGTGTGTGTGTGTGTGTGTGTGTGTGTGTGTGTGTGTGTGGTGTGTGTGTGTGTGTGTGCGTGCGTGCGTGCGTGCGTGCGTGCGTGCGTGCGTGCGTGCGTGCGTGCGTGCGTGCGTGCGTGCGTGCGTGCGTGCGTGCGTGCGTGCGTGCGTGCGTGCGTGCGTGCGTGCGTGCGTGCGTGCGTGCGTGCGTGCGTGCGTGCGTGCGTGCGTGCGTGCGTGCGTGCGTGCGTGCGTGCGTGCGTGCGTGCGTGCGTGCGTGCGTGCGTGCGTGCGTGCGTGCGTGCGTGCGTGCGTGCGTGCGTGCGTGCGTGCGTGCGTGCGTGCGTGCGTGCGTGCGTGCGTGCGTGCGTGCGTGCGTGCGTGCGTGCGTGCGTGCGTGCGTGCGTGCGTGCGTGCGTGCGTGCGTGCGTGCGTGCGTGCGTGCGTGCGTGCGTGCGTGCGTGCGTGCGTGCGTGCGTGCGTGCGTGCGTGCGTGCGTGCGTGCGTGCGTGCGTGCGTGCGTGCGTGCGTGCGTGCGTGCGTGCGTGCGTGCGTGCGTGCGTGCGTGCGTGCGTGCGTGCGTGCGTGCGTGCGTGCGTGCGTGCGTGCGTGCGTGCGTGCGTGCGTGCGTGCGTGCGTGCGTGCGTGCGTGCGTGCGTGCGTGCGTGCGTGCGTGCGTGCGTGCGTGCGTGCGTGCGTGCGTGCGTGCGTGCGTGCGTGCGTGCGTGCGTGCGTGCGTGCGTGCGTGCGTGCGGGCGGGGGCGGGCGGGCGGGCGGGCGGGCGGGCGGGCGGGCGGGCGGGCGGGTGGCGGTGTGTGTGTGTGTGTGTGTGTGTGTGTGTGTGTGTGTGTGTGTGTGTGTGTGTGTGTGTGGGGGGGGGGGGTCGACCCTTCTAAGAGTGGGGGAGTTTGCCCAATGCCCATGCCCCTCCCCCTCCCGACCCTCCCGTCAGCGACGCCCCTGGATGACAAATATGGCAGCACCCACTCTCCTGAGAGGAAAATTGTTTAATTGTTTTGTACCCCCCCCCTCCCATTCAAAAGGCATCAGACTTATCAAATTACAATTTTTAAACCCAAGAAAACATTGCACCAGGTGGGTCAGAATACAGCACATTACCGCTCATTATGACCGCGCCGGCCACGGCTAGCAGGCGCTCCAGCGCCTGCGCTCCAAGCGACGGCTAGCAACCCCTGGGCAGGTTCGAGGGCCCCGTTCACAGACTCAACGGCCCTCTGGATAAGCTCGAGAGGCCCCCTGAACAGACTCTAATGGCCCCTAGGCAGGTTCAAGAGGCCCTTGCACAGACTCAATGGGCCCCTGGGCAAGCTCGAGAGGCCCCTGGGAAGGTTCGAGAGGCCCCTGGGCAGGTTCGAGAGGCCCCTGAACCAGGGGCGTCGCCACGGATTGTTTTTACTGTGGTGACGCAGTCACAGTCCCAGTCAAAAACAAAAGTTGTTGACTGGAGTGTGTGTGTGTGTGTGTGTGTGTGTGTGGGGGGGGGGGGGGCAAAGCAGCACTGGCGGATCTAGGGTTCGAGTTTTTATCTGTGAAAAGTTATTGACCGGGGGGGGGGGGGGGGGGGGGAGCGTCGGTCGTCAGCGCGCCATGTCAGTTAAAAATAAATATATTGCTTTTGATTTTTGTTTGGATATCGTCCATACTTCGTTTTCCAATCTATATTCAGTTTTTTTATAAAAATATCGTTGAAAATGTTGATTTGGTGTTTTCCCCGAACAATC